>JAQFZC010007009.1:0-11746 GCA_034695205.1 Dicyrtoma fusca | reverse complement strand
CAGTCCGCCCCTGTCACTAAGAATTTATAACATGTGCTGAACAACCTCGGGCGAGCGTAGCGAGCTTTTTACTAGTACCTATTATTTTAATTTGTTTTCCTCTATAAAATTAATTAAGGGAATAATGGTTCATCTGCCACGTAGTGGCGTCGTACTCATTTAGAAGTTATTATACGTTTGTGAGCATCAGCTTGCATCTTTAGCATGGGTACATGAGGCTACTGAATTTCTTTAGGTAAATGCCTATTATGTGGTAAGCTAATTTTGTTCAAGTGCTTATTTGTTTCTGTCTATGTATTTTTGAACTAGTTTCATTGCCCCATGTATGCACCCAATTTTGTATATGTAAACATGATTGCTGTAACGTCAGAATCCAAACGGCGAGTTCACCCTGATTTCCAGGGATAGACAACTTTGACTGCATAAGTTACTCTTCCCTATAGTCATTACTTTTTTACTCAATCGATCTTGTAATACATCATTTTGACGGAAATGGGAAGGAGATTACAGATCTGAAGTTAGTTTTGAAATATCATGTTCAAATTTTGAAATTTTTCAAAAAATGTTGAAAAAACATGGAAAAACTCACTTTGCACGCACAAATGTTGAGTTAAATATTAATTTATTTTGACTAATCCGCATAGCTTTTGTTCTGCATGCGATTACCTTTAGAGTGGTATATTGCACGTCTCGTTCAGACCTGAGTGACCGGTTGCAATTTCGATTTGAAATTTTTCCGTTTTTGAAAATTTTGAAAATTGTTAATAAACAAGTGGGGCGGAGCCCCACTTAAATTATATCGTGTAATGCACCATGAAACGGAGAATAGATTACGGATATAAACTTGCTTTTTAAGTACAGTAAACTTAATATTTTCGAGGTTTAATTAAATATCTTCGGTAGAACGTATCATCGAGGCTAACCAAGTTGGCGAAGCCAACTTGGTTAGACCGAAGATATTTAATTGAAGCTCGGAGAATAGATCCTGACATCCTTGGGGAGGAAAATATCGTCCTAGCTAACCACTTGTTTAATTGATATTTGATTTGATTAGTTTTGACAACTTTTCTAAAGACTAGAAGAGAAGAAGAACTCTGGAAAGTCCTTGAGACGATATATCTAGGACCAGCAGCGCTTTAGTTATCCAATCGCTACAGGGTTTAGTCAATTAAATCGGTTCATCACATCATAGAAGTTAATTGCATTATTTGCGTATACTTTATTAATAAGATCCCACAAATTTTCTCTAATCGTGCTTACATATATTTTGGGAGGTTATACTATGTACTATTATCATTAATCAATAGCATTCATTTTGAATTCGGGTCTAGTGGATTACAGTAGTGTTACAATTTATTTATTTAATATCAAGCTTGCAATCACATGCTGTGATCTTCTTCAGGACTGAGTCTTCGCACTAAACATTAACAGTAATAATTATTTATTATTACTTACAGTTCTTGACGTCATGTTTTTTTTAAGGGTTTTAAGAAACAGTTCGGTTTTATTTTCAAGAAAAATTGTTTTTTATACTAATTACAAAAGTTTAAATACCAAAAGTAAGTAAGTATAATTTAAGCGAAAGAAGTCATACGTCATGAAATTCCTGTTAAAAATAAATAAAATTATTGAAAAATAATATTATTTAATTTTCTGTAAACTTTTGGACAGTTCATACAAGATATTCTGTAGATCCCAGATATAATATGCTGCATAACAGTTGCAGTTGTTGCAGAGCCTCAATCCATTATAAACCTACATTTATGTAGGTAGGTACCTGTAAACAATTTCCCTGGTCTTTGCCTTGTCTATCCTGTTCGTCTTCGTATCGCTCACTGCGTAGTTTGGCCTTCGTTTCTTGGCTCGACTTGTTTATTAAAGAATGTAATAATACTTTCCTTTGTGAATCACAATGTTCCGTACTTGGTACATTTGTTTAATATAAATAAAATGTATAACGTAGGTAATTTATAAAATGAATTATTTAAAACTAAAGCACAAGCACAAGGTGCAAGGTTGGGCTCCTAGGTATTAATGTGTCAGCAAGTCTTTTGAGCAATTTCTAAAGAATTTGAGTCGCATTATTACTACTATTAACTTCTTTATGGCCTTTAATTACTGATGTGGCTGCAAATGGCCAAAAATAAGTAAGTAGTAGATTGTAGATATTATGAACCTAGGTACCTAGGTACGTAGATTGAAAAGATATTTACATATATCTCATGTCTTTTTTCTGATGTAATAAAAAATTTCCATTTTGAATTATATTCCTTTTATTTTAGTTCAGTTCTTGTCAATCCTTTTAAGCTAATCTATTCAAATCCGTAATAAATTAATACTGTATGTACTTAAATGAACTAATTTAATTTAATTTTAATACACTCAAGACTCAAACTACTTTTAGTTCACACTTTCGTGCAATTAAACAATTTTACTTTTGTTCTTAATTCACATTTCATTTAAAATTCCGTTTATAGTAGTTATATTTGTTTAAAGACGTATGCATTTCATTTCTTTATAATTTACTTACCTATAGGTAGGGCTGCTAGTTGTATAGTACGTAAGCATAGTTTGTTTATTGCTATTATTGTTACTCATAAGACTGGCCCCAATGAAAAGAACATAGTGCAGTGAACAATGCAATGGACTCAGGTACGTACATACATACTCGTAAGTGATAAAATTTTTAAGATCTTTAAAGAATCTTTGATCCAACAATCCAATGAATTTCAATAATTATTATAATTCATAGTTACATTTGACTTCACAAGAAATTCTTACGGTTAGAGAACGCACGAGTGTATGTATGTATGTAGACTGAAAATGTCATTAAATCCTTTATTTAAATATTGCATTAATTTAATAGTTTTCATTGTAGCATTTCAATTTTTCATGATGTTGTTGAAGCGGGTACCTGCTTATTTTGTTGCTCCTGATTAAATACAACTGTATCAATAAGTGTATGTAAACAACTATTTACTTCGTACAGTTTACGTGCCTACACAAATTTTCAAAATTGAAATTCAACATGCTGCCTGTGCTATGCAATAATGCTTTAAATAAATTTTGCTTACAAAACATGCCATACTATTTTGTATGAGCTAGAGCATTATAATTTATTAATTTTATGGTTGTAAAACGTAGCTAAGACTGTTTTATTAATTACATTACTGAGGCATATCAGTATTTTATTTTCTCCAAATGTCAGTAAATTTTTACTGTTTTTTATTTTGTCCACCTTTTATGATTTTTTGGAATCTTTTGTTTTTCGCTTCACTATACTGCTACTTACAATAATCTACAGTTCTACACAGTGTGAAAAAATATCGTTAAAATCCTTGAATTTCCCTTATCATCACACATTATGTCACCGTTACCTAGCTCCTGTTCCTACTCTACCAACTAGGTCATAATTTATTTTAATTTAGTGTAGATTTCTACATGTTTTTTGAAATAGTGTTTTCGTCAATTTTACATTGATAGTGTTCCCCATTACAGTTTTGTATAAGAGTACGGTATTTTAAGAAAATTTACTAGAGGCACTTTTTCAATTGTAAAACTTATTCTGGAGTCGATACTAAATAACACTCTAAAAGTAGTTGCACCTGCCTGGTTTAACTCATCCTAATTTTCTAATAATTAGTTCCTTATATTTCGATATCGATACAAAATTTATATTCTAGAATGATCGATAAATAAATGGAGTACAATCAATAAATTAGGTATTACTCAATAACTAGTTGTCTAAGTAAATAAATTATTATTGGATATTCCTAATACACTTTGTTAGATTCACACTTTATTTTACATTTTTCGAATTAATTTTCATTCCGTATGGTAGAATTTCTACTTTTAAGAAACAGCTTCTAGAAAACAACAATGAACTGCTCTGCTTGGGATAACGTTACTGCTAACGTACTACACAGAGATAACTTTAAAATAAAATAAATATGTCGTTGTAGGTGTAGTAGAAACTTACTTATTCCCTAAATGCATTTTTAGTACACACACACACACATTATAATTATTGGTCCAAGACAGCATATTTAACGGGTAATTTTATAGTAGTATACACCAATTTTGACGCTTTTGCACGTTATTTTCATTGAAGTTTATTTTGTCAGTCTGAATCTCAACTGCGTATTACGAGATTACAACAAAGACAGAACAATATAATCACCGTCACTTCTGGACCAATAGAATAAACTCTCAGATTAGATCTGTAACATTACCTTTAACAGTACACATTTTAACAATACCTTATTAGTAGTAGATCAGTATGTAGGTGTAATTATTCTGAAGCTATAAAAGAAGTACACACGTACTTGTCCTGTGTAGGGAGATTGTAAATTCTACTCTAAGTTTGATTTTGCACCAGCAACTTAAACTAATATTATTATTTTTAATTAAAAATGGTGACTTCCATTAATCTCAAATAGTTCTTCTTCTGCCATACCACCATATCCCCAAATTCGTAATAGTCAGTCAAAATCAATATACTGTTTAATTTTCAACAACTTGTTTCTTCAATCTTTTAAGATTATAATTCAAACTCAAATTCAAATATTGTGAAGTGCAGATGGTCTTCATTTTGTAGTTTCTATTGTATGTATCCTTTCACCGATTCCACCAAAACTCCAGTCACTTCAACTACTTTCGTCAGCACGAAGTACGTATTGGACCAGACGAACGTCAGTGCTTCTTTTGTTAGTTTACGTAGGTTTTCTGGTGACAGAGATCCTCTGGAAATTCACAAATATAAATAATAAATCGTAGACATCTAATAATCAAGGTGTAGGAAATTAATTATTTAAATTTAGGCTCGGGTTAAGTGTATGAAATAAGAGTTGAATAATTTCTAAAATACTTACACAAAAACTTTTTCTGTCAAGAAATTAAAGTATGATACGGTTGTCTCACTCACAACACCAACAAATTTCACAAACTCAGGAATGTAAATCTGAAGCTATTAAAAAATAGGAGACAAATTCAAAGATTCAAGATTAGATAACTCTACATTGTCAGACATGTACGCACGAACGGGTGAATAAAATATATTATTTATTTTTTAAATACTTGTTTGTCTACGGTCTGCAGCAATGGTCGTAACCCTTCATAGATGCTCCGAAAAAGCGGCGCAATATAGCCATACCCCACTTTTGCCCATTTCCCCACCTGCTCTCCAACGTACAAAGCTTCATCCAGAAGTCCATACTTCTCGAGGAATTTCCCAACATTACTTTCTATAATTGAATACAACACAATACAATCATAAACATAATTCCTAATAAATTATCGTTAGGAACCAAAGGGCAATGTTGTAAAACTTACTTGAAAAGGATCCTCTACCATTTTCAGCGACGTCAAGCCAAAGCAAACCAATGATCGTAAACAGAAGGAGATAGGTAGCCATTTTCCATGAAAATTTTGACTTTCTTGATGCTTCAACTTGTCGATATCCCACTTGGAATTTCTGTATAATCCATATTAATATGAAATAATTGGTTAGACTCCACTGTTACTGCGTAGTTAGAACAACAACATACTCTCTCTATATATTACAACTTTCATAATTAATTTTACTACTTTAAAATTACTGATATTACTGTATACAATTTTTTAAACTTGATAAAGCATACTTTGCTTGATTCTAACTCTAACCCAAACCAAATTAGACTGAGTAAAAAACTACAGTATGTGCTAAAACTTGGTCATCGCCCAGCAAAATTTAAATAACGTTGAATTCAAAATTATCAGCAGATTATAGAGTGACGAAAAGATGACATCATCGCAATTAATATCAGTCATACATACTACTTAGTTCACCTCTGTGACACGAACGCATATGCATTGTGACTTATACAATTCTACTACACGTACATAACATCGTTCCGTACGAATACCAACACCATGTGTGATAGTATTTCAGTTCCAGCTCCTTCAGATTTCCACGCGTTCCAGATGCGATATAAACGCGTAAGCACATACGAGAGCACTATAATGCCTACATATGTACAAACACGTACATGGCTGGTATAACTCTAACTGTAATATATGCCTCGCAAAAACCAAGAACGAACTGCCAAGTTCAAGATCGTTACAAATTTAGACTTGGAACAAGTGCAATTCCTGTTGCTCTGCGTTTACCCTTCACGAAACTTCACAAAAGCTCTATCCTTCCTTCTTACCCGTAAAAATTTAGGTTTCTGCTTCGCCTCGTTTCTCTAGACTCTGTGCAGCACGCGCAAGAAGGTTACGCTAACACAACACCCATGCTACTTGTGAAGAATTCGGAGTTCGGTTCGAAGACCGGGAGATTATTAGCTAGCTGAAGCACACAATGAACGAAATACTCCATCTGTCTGTTTGTCACTACCTCACAGTAAAACATACTGATATTTATAGTCCCCTACCAAACAAACTAACCTCGCATATCGGCAGCTTCTTAAAAAAATTGCAAATACAGAGCAGATGATATCAAGATAAGTATAAAATAAAACTAAAAATTAGCTATCAGGAGCAAATCATACAATTATAGAGAAAAAACACAAACCTTGGCAGAACGTAGAAGTTCAGGGAATTTAACAGCAGTCACTGCAAATTCGTCTGACTGAATAAATTGAGACTCTAATGATTTTCCACACTGGACATTCTCGATATTCCTGGATAAATGGTTGAGAAGTGCCACACTTTCTTTGGGAAATTTCGTCACTAATTCTGGCCAGCTGGCGATCACTGATGGATCATTTTCCAAACAGCCATGAAGAATATCAAACGTCTGCAAAAAACAACATGAATAATTAAAGTCAAAAGTATTAAGTAAGGATGTTAAGTGAGAACGACTTCACTCATAGTTCAAATTAAATACAAAAATAAATTTGATTTCATAAAAAAAATGATATGAATTTGAGCTCACTTCATGTCCATAAACAGAAAGTGGTAAAAAGTCTTTCTCTCCCACGCGTAACAGGAAATTCGTAAATAATTCGGTACCTCTTCCATTAAGGTTTTTCAGGGCTAATTGCTAATTTGAAAAGTGAAAACAAAGTACAACATTAATGACACTTTCAATTAAACTTTAATGCAACAACTCTCTCCACAACTCAAATCAAAATAAATAACTGAACAATGTCCGCTTGTGCTGATGTGTAGTGTTCTAACCTTTATGCGAGGGTAAAATTTTTCAAAATCTTTTCTTTTTTTGGGATCAAAGGATGCTTCAAAGAATTCTTCGAACTCATCGGTTTCCACAAAAATCTCACCCGCCATGTCTCCAACGGCCAGTTGATTAAACACACTGACAACGAAGCTTTTGTAATGTTTAAAATTGTAATAAGGCACAAGTTGGCCCATTACTATTCTTAGAACAGACGGAGAGTGACGGCAAGCTTGCGCGGAAACCCACAAACAAACAATCCCAACTTCCTTCCGATTTCCATATGATTCCATTAGCTCTGCATAACTTCTTTCTCTCCTCACGATTACATCAGGATCTAGTCGTACCATCTCTCTTATGAATAACAAATAACCCCAAGCCGGATCACCTAGACAGCCACAATCAATACCAATAAGCAATTAAATAAATTTGGTCTGGATTAGTCTTCAGCGTGTGTATACTATTCATGCATGTATAGTATACACTATTACTATACAAGAATTTCAATCATAACAACTGAAAATCAAATTAGAATTATCAAAATAATCACCTCTTTGTACTAGGGTAGGAATACTAGCCAACAGAGATGAAAATGCAATTCCCATTACATCATTTGGATCATTTTCAATGTGATTGACAGTTCTTGTAATTATATCATGGATAGTTTCTAAGAGAGGCGACGGAATGCTTGGGTATTCTAAATCATTGGGCCACTGAGACGGATCAGTAGCTGGAACTTTGGACAGTGGAGTGTTCAGTGCATCGGCGGAATATTTAATCCATGACAAATAAACATCGTCCACGCCACCATTTCGCAATTCTTCATAAAATGCGCTCAGCTCCTCGCTTGGCACCTTTCAGAATTATGTTTTAAAGATCAGTGAATCTTCTCAAATTTTAAAATGCATGATGATCATGAATTAATTGGCTTAACCCCCCTTACTTTTTCTAATGCACCTTCTAGACCATGAGTCTTTTTAGGGGCTGATGCTCCAGTTTGCTGAGGCTTCGTCACCTTTTTCTTCGGTTTCATAGCTGCTGAATCTTGTCCAGATTCGTCCTTATTTGGAATTACAAAATCTTCTGCAGGCTTCAAACGGTAATCTGAAAATAATGATAAAAATAAAATGTAAATTGAGTTCAGTAGTAATATCATATTTGTATGATATGATATTAGTAATTTGTTACAAAAAGTATGTTTGTACTTACCATAAGCAACTTTCTTGGCTGCCTTTGTTAATCTTCCATTACTTTTTGACACTGGTTTGGACATTGGCTTTGGTACACTCTGAGTCTGTATTGGTTGCTGTGCCTGTTGTTTCACAGGGTTCGCTTGTCCGTTCCCAATCTTCTTCTTCTTGCCTCCTCCGACAACTTCCCATTTCTCAGACATCTGGTAATAAAATTAGGTATGTATATAGAAAACGAGTAGCAACATTACAGCAACTGTATTAGGTACCTTATTACAATAATAGTAGACCTTTTTCTATACGCAATTAAATCACAGCAACCATATGGCTGGTCATCTTACAAGCTTTACGCAAATGCCAAATTAAAACGTAATTTTCAAATAAATATTTAAAATGCCAAACATTCCTTCCACAATAGTACCATAGCATGCTTATTCAAAAAACAAACAGCCGACTAAACGTTTACAGTTAACAGTAAACACTTGATTCTTCACTAAGTAGTACGTACATACTAAAATAATGTCATCACTTCTGACATAATCTTAAATCTCAGCACAAAAATACGAACAAATTACAATTTACAACCTTCTGATATTATCAGCAAAACTACCACTCATCAAAACTTGTCAATAACGCTAAAAAATAGAAATGGATACCTACCTATAACTGATCAATATGTCCAACATCAACATTGTAACTGTTAATGTATTCATATTTATTGGATTCTTGGACGTAATAATGAAATAAATGACGAAACTTAAATTGTTTTGAACCAAAAAAAACTATGTTGTTTCGATAACAGCTTGTTCTCATCTTCTCAAGCGAACATACCAAATGTCAATATAAATATTGACCGTACATTATTGCAAGTGCCTACTACGCAAACACACACAAATTGTGTGACACAATGCGAACACAGCAGATTACCAATTACCACGATAGTTAAATCTTAATTATTATGAGAACTCAAAATTCCTTCCCAAGTAATTCTGATTAAACAATCTACCGGCAACGTTAACTAGTACCGGTCGCCGGTACCAGTATTTCATTCAATTGTTCTTACAAAAGTAAAAAAAAAAAAATATACACCGGTTTCATTATTCAATATACATAAGTACCTACGTTAACCCAAATGCAGACAGTCAACAGTAAACAATCAACTATCAAGAATCAAGATTATCAACCAAGTGCAAATTAAATTCTTTAACAGATTTTGACTAACTCTATAGAAATTGAAATACAAATCAACAATAATACACGTACCTTATTTATGTTATTGACAAGCACTACTTTGAAAGTTCGAATGGACAAACAAATACGCGTCGTCAGTCGTCACTTTCTACCTTCAAGGAAACGTGGAGTAGACTGTCTGTCTATCTTGACACTGGCAACTTGATGAACACCGAGTCTGCAGACAGAGAACAAAACAGATGACAGATAATTACTTTAAGATTCTTGCCAATAAATATGAAATACTTTCTCAGACGAACATTCTGGATTACGCTTAAACTTTAGCTGATGACTGACCTTATAGTTAGAAGAACTGATGACGATGACTGACACTCAGCTGGTGACAGGACAGTGGGACAGAGGGCTGAATTGACAAATATTGAAGCGGCTTTAAGTTTCGACAGACAGCTCCGAATGCCGAATCAAAAGTAAATAGAAATACAACAAAACTGCAACACACAACTGGATCAACTAAAACTATAAATTCACGAGTCAGAGCGTATGTGTCTGAGGACGAAGGACAAGAATAAATCAAAAACTACATAAATGGAGTAGAATTGTACAATGTAAAAGTGTTTTTTAAAGGCATGAATTATGAATGAAGTACAGTTAGAATGTTTGAATAAATAATGGGCAATCTGCAGATGCAAATTGAAGATAAATGTCAGTCAAGTGGTAACGGCGACAGCGAGTGTTGGAAGTGAAGAAGTACTTTCGAGAGATGCAAAAGTATTCGGAGAGGCAAAAGGCAGCAGTTGGAGCCGTGACTGCTTCGAGTGTAGAAATTGGCTGAAGCAGTGAGGAAAGTAAATGTCTTGTTGGCAATACAGGTTGTTGACGTGTCTTTTCCTTCGAATCTTATTCCGCGCGCTATCTAACCAACAAAACTACTTTTTCCACTTTCCTCCCATCTTCATTCCTTTCCTCAGCATTTTTTCGTTTTTACTTTTTTTTTAACCATACATCTTTTAACCTTTTCGAAACGGTAATATGTATAATATGCAGTTTTGCATCTCTTTGAAAACACCAATTTCTTGTTTTGACCGTTTTAAAAAGTGTTAGTTATGTACTACTTTTGACCTTTTTGAATACGCTAATTTCTTGTTTTTTGACCTTTTTTAAAAGTGTTAGTTTTACTAGTTTTGACCTTTTTGAAAACGTTAATTTCTTGTTTTGACCTTTTTTGAAAGTGTTAGTTACTAGTCTTGACATTTTTGAAAACGCTAATTTCTTGTTTTGACATTTTTTAAAAGTGTTAGTTTGACTAGTTTTGACCGTTTTGAAAACGCTGATTTCTTGTTTTGACCGTTTTGAAAACGCTGATTTCTCGTTTTGACCGTTTTGAAAACGCTGATTTCTTGTTTTGACCTTTTTTGAAAGTGTTAGTTACTAACAGTCTTGACATTTTTGAAAACGCTAATTTCTTGTTTTGACCTTTTTTAAAAGTGTTAGTTTGACTAGTTTTGACCTTTTTGAAAACGCTAATTTCTTGTTTTGACCTTTTTTGAAAGTGTTAGTTCCTAGTCTTGACATTTTTGAAAACGCTAAATTCTTGTTTTGACCTTTTTTAAAAGTGTTAGTTTGACTAGAGTTTTGACCTTTTTGAAAACGCTGATTTCTTGTTTTGACTTTTTTTAAAAGTGTTAGTTAGGTACTCATTTTGACCTTTTTGAAAACGCTAAATTATAGTTTTTCTAAAGTGTTAGTTACCGGTTTTGACCTGTTAAAATAAGTTTATTGTAGAATAAACATTTTTACAAAGCATTCTTTCTATGGTTGATGGCTTCGCAGTTTTGAATAGGTTAATTTCAAATCAATAGAACCCTCAATTAATTATTAGGTATATATTAATTAGAATACCTCCACAATTAGGTACTTTACTCAATTTACTGTTCGATACTGCTTCTAGTACATACTTAATTAAGTACCGTAAATGACCGAATTATTGCCGGGGCTCAAATAATCGCAGGAGCTCGAATAATCGCCGGGGTCTAGACATGCTATATTCAATAATCGCCGGGGCTCAAATAATCGCCGGAGCGCTTGTTCGGAATATGCACCAATGCGTAATGCATTGGCACTGGCAGCCCGTGCCGTGCAGCCAGGCTTCCTTGCAGATAATAATAATCTTCGTTATGGGGAAAGCGAGTGTATTTATATAAATACTTCC
>JAQFZC010007008.1:0-11747 GCA_034695205.1 Dicyrtoma fusca | reverse complement strand
GTCTACATGCAACATTTGGACATTTTTGAAAAGTCTAAATACAATTTTTAGGCCTTTGTGAAAAGTCTAAATACAACTTTTAGGCATTTTTGAAAAGTCTAAATGCAAGTTTTAGACATTTGTAAACATTCTACATAGCAGGTCGGTTTTTTAAAATAATGTTTTGATAACATTTTTATCATTTTTGAAAAGTAATAATGCCACGTTTTCACATTTTTGTAAATTGAAAGTACCACCTTTTCACTTTTTGAAACGTTTAAATGCCGGTTTTTAAATAGACATTAAAAACTCCCTCAAAATAGAATTACAGAGACGCTGAACTTATTCTTATCGTTAGTAGTTCACATTGTTTTAAGACTGACAGCGAACTTGTCCTACAATGCTTCTAAACCGCCGTTATGCTTGTACGTATGTTTCGGTATTTCTATGCACCTAAAGTACGCCCTTATCATCCCAGTGAAAGAAATCACATTTCTCCACAAAGGAAAGTAATGCCAATTAATATTTGTGTATAAAAAAAAAGTGAACTTAAAAGCAATTATTTCGTCTTAATTTGAATGACAAATTAATTACGACGGGGAAAAAACAAGTCGAAGGGAAAAGTCGCTTTTCTTTGAGCCAGCCGCCAGTCGACGTCGACATTTAAAGGAAAGTCTCTGGCTTTTGTACATTTGTGTATGTACGCTCTACACACCCATAGTTGGCGGACGGCGGGGTTGGTTGACTGAGCTTTGGCAAAGTAAGCTGGGAGCTCATTGTCAGCTCGAGAAAAGAAGTTGAAGATAAATGCAGAAATTAATTAAATTCCATAGTTTTAGTCGGGAAAGTGAAAAACAAATTAGTCGATTTAGTTCCTTGTGTATTTTCTCTCTCTCTCTCTCTCTCACTTTCTTTCTCTTCTTTAAGTTGTTGATAATGAAAAAACTTTTTTATTTTTTGCACTGAAACACTGCTCGCGGCTATCCCTTCCTCCCTTCCCAGAGAGCCAAACAGACTTTGTTTGCCTTCCCATCGACGTTTTATACACATTAGACAAGGATTGTAATGTCGGTTGGGTTTTGGGTACTTCTACTTCGCCATAATACACACAGCTTGCGTGGCAGTCAGATAGCAAGTGAAAGTTCCAAAATTTAGATCCAAATCCAATCCCACTTCCACAGCACCGTACAAACCAACACACCACCACCACCAACAAAGTGAACAGCTAAGCCAAACCAACAACAACAACAACACCAACCACACCATCCAGAGACCATCATGGAACCAGCCTTGTACTCCACTGAGGAAATTGTTTTTTCCCCGTAGCTTCCGGATTCCCAATTCTTAAAACTCTGACAGACAATGGAGAAAGTGGAAGAAAGAACCTCAAGAAAATAATCAGCTAAAGATAAGGGTTTTTTTTCAGGAGGAAAACTTGTTTTGTAAACAAGCGACAAAGTACCTACATATACAGAGAGAAAAGTTGACGGGCTAACAATTTTATTTTATTTTATATTTTTACACAAAAATTCCACAGGATAACTTTCCTACCAGCGCAGCAGTGCAGCGCTGGTAGGACGGTAAATCAAAAGCCAACACGCTTTAAAAAAGGGAAATAAAACCTTTTCTACACGGCCTTATGCCGTACTTTACATCTTTCTAAAAAGGGTAATTTATAATTTCGACCTTGTCGAAAATGCTGGTTTTGATCTTTGCCCTCTTTGAATGTTTTATTTTATAGTTTCGACCGTTTTGAAAACCCTAGTTTCTCTTTGTCACATTTTTCAAAGTGCTAGTTACTAGTTTTGAATGCTTCTGAAAGTCTTGGTTGCTAGTTTTGAGCTTTCTGAAAATGTTATTTAATAGTTTTGTCCATTTCAAAAACGTTAATTTCTAGTTTTCACATTTTTCAAAGTGTTAGTTACTAGTTTTGAATGCTTCTGAAAGTGTTGGTTGCTAGTTTTGACCTTTCTGAAAGTGTTATTTAATAGTTTTGTCCATTTCGAAAACGTTAATTTCTAGTTTTCACATTTTTCAAAGTGTTAGTTACTAGTTTTGAATGCTTTTGAAAGTGCCGATTTCTAGTTTTGGCTTTTTTCTAAATACTAATTTCTAGTTTTGACTTTTTTTTTGGAAAAGGTAGCAATTGTAACGTGTTGGCTAACCGCTTTTACAAAGAATTCTTTCCATGGTGCTCTAGTGTCGAAGAGTCTGGTAATCAAGCAAAGTTTGTGGATGCAATACATTCGGGTTTGTATTTCTAACGCATTAAATCCCGTTTTAAATTATCTTCGAGTGTAGTTGACAGACTGATTGACGCGACTTACTGCAATAAATTAATTTTGTAATAATTTTTACATTCGTTTTGAAGCTAAAACTGCCAAATGCCAATAGATTAATAGTAAATACATAGTAAATATTATGTACTGCAAAAAGGAACCAAAGTAGAAGAGCCCTTTCTACATATGTAGTATGCAGCGCACATTTAATTACAGGAAGAAACTATAAACCTGCTCTAGAGATGAAATAAATATCTTATCGTTAGTTCTGGTTCTGGTTCTTAATTCTAGCCGTGAAAAAAAATCCTACAGCCAAAAGCCCCATATAAAAAATCTTGATACATCTTGATACTCATAAGACTGTTCCGGTGGTTCGTAAATAGCAAGTAAATAAGTTGTTCGAGAGAGAGAGAGAAGGAAGAAATGAAAAAAAAGAAGGACTTGGAGTGATTTCTCAAGCGGTACAGTTTTTCGATGACAGGAGAGCAGTTTCCACATGTGCCATGGACTTTGTGTGTGATATCCATATGTGCATTGAGAGAAAGCGAAGGAAGTCGGAGGAAGGAAGGGAAGATTGATGGAATGGTTATGCGTTTTACACGTACAGGAAATTAAATGCATGGCAGAGTTTCGCTTTCATTCATGCTTCCCTATCATCCATTACCTCATCACTTTTCCACAACAAACCACCCGAGTTCCAGCCCCACAACAACCACCGCACCAGTCGGGTCCTCCGTCCGTCAACCAACGCAACAACGTCGGTTCCACACAGCTACGAATTCTCGAGCAATTTTCTCCCGTCTCTACACTGCACTGTAGTCTGTGCAAGCCACTGTATCTGATAGCATTCCCTTGTACGTCATTAGAAAAGAGGCAAAATGACCTCTTACTTGCATTTTACTTGGAGTGAGCTCATCCAAATGGATGCATTCCGAAAGGATTAAATAATAAAAATGTATAAGTCCAATTTTAAAAGGAATTAATAGGGCATTTAGCACTTTTCAAAAGCTTGCATTCATAATTTTCAGAATCGTGTAAATGGGTAATTGTTTTTCTGTACTTTTGAGGTTGTGTAAATAGCACATTTTGCCCTTTTTAGAAGCTTGTAATTAGACCCTTTTGAATATTTTTAGAACCACAAAAATAAAAGGTTTATTGAACTTTTGAAATCGTGTAAATAGGACATTTGTTACATTTTGACGAGCTTCAAAATCATGTTTTATATATTTTTGAAATCAAAATGCCGCTTTAGCTAGTTTCTAATGGCATTTGCTCAATACAATTTGCATTGTCGAGTCATTTGGCTTCTTCATCAAAGCTTTTTTTAGCTTTTGTTTGTGTGTCTACGGAAATAGAATATCAATAGTGAAAATAGTAAATAGCCGGATATGGAATTCACGTTCACGTTCACTTTTATCGAGAGATAGGCTTGACTAGTGAGTGTAATATAACAAATGTCTGTTTGCGCAGACACTGATAACGACCAGGACTCCGCCGGCCAAGGAATAAAGCGGAGGATGAGCTCAAGACGACGGACGGACGTGTGTGTGTGTACGAAGGAGAAAAAGTGTATGAAAACAATTCCGGTGAAAGAGCCTTTGCGACTCTGTTGGGGGGCAGACGCAGGGGAAGACTAAATATAAACAATAAATTCTGCCGTCTATACATTATTATTTTATATCCCTTTTCATAAAAATAAGTAAACAATGCAGCAATAACACCAGCAGCCCACGTAGATAATGTTAATAAAAGTACCTATGCATAGCAATAGCTACTACAGTATGGGTGCAAAATGTCTTATCTTTCTTTTTCTAACAGAATCAACCAACGCAGCGTCAATATCTCTAAATACACGCAGCTTTTAAACCACTATTTATAAAAATAGAAAAAGTTCAATATTAAAGATTTTTTAAAAACGTTCGAACATTCATACGTATACTTATCAAGGAACCTATTCGAAACTGGGAAACCATGGAAAGAATGTTTTACAAAAGTGTTTGTTCCTAGAAATATTAACTTTTAAAACGGTCACAACTAGAAATAACATTTCCAAAAACATTCAAAACCAGTAACTAAGACTTTCAAAAAGGTCAAAACAAGGTACTAGCATTTTCAAAACGGTGCAAAACAATAAATTAACATTTTCAAAAAGGTCAAAACAAGAAATTAAAACTCAAAAGGGTCAAAGCAAGAAATTAAAGGTTTCAAAAAGATGTAAAATATTAAAAAACGTACCGTTTCGAAAAGGTTAAAAAAAAATTCGAACCATTTTAAACACCCACGAACAGCTGCCCAAAAAGCCCTTAAAACCTGCTAGAAATTGGTTTAAATAAAGGCAGCTACTTCTGTACACAGTATATTTAACAACTGTGTAGATAGTACATTTCAAAGCCAACCTTAAGCTAGGCCATTGCTCTATATGCATCAACTTTTATGGAAGTAGGCATTCTGTAAATAACTATTGAATTTATTCATAGAATCCATGTCCAAGAGAGTCTAAAAATACTCAAAGTGCGTTTCCTGTCCCAAAATCAATATCTTAATTCATTCAATGGCACGACTGCAAGACAATCCAATTCAAATTCCGTATCCGGCTTTGTAATAAACGATAAGTGAAGAAAAAAGAAGGGAAGCAAACGTCACCGTCAAAAACGTCTTTTCAGCATTATTTCTTGTCAATGAGCAAATAAAGAACTGTGTACGTACTGAGTACTGTGTTCCTGTACATACTAAATCCCTAGTTTTTTCGGGGGGTTTTTTCCACCGAAATATAATAAAGCATCAACTCAAAAATCAATTTGATTTGATTGTGATGAAATTTCCCGTCTTTCACAATCACATGGCATTTTCCTGCGGGCGGTGAAGAGAGCCAAGCGCGTGTGTGTGTGTCTTTCCCACATTAATAAAAATATAAAATCGTCGGACGGGCCATTGCGTTGTAATACATAGTAGCAATAATAACTCTGATAATAAAAAAAAATAAACCTTGTAAATTCAAAGCGTTGACGTTGGCAGTACTGTCATTACATGAGTATGCTTTCTGCTATGCTATTAATAGATTTTGAAACCTTATACTTTCTTCGTGAGTACATATAATTAGAATGGGAGCTACATATGTATTATCCATCAAAGTCCAACTGTTGACTCAATCATTGATTAAATTACGCTTGTGTGGGTTGTACAGTACTGATACTCTTCATGGGAAGTTGTATCAGTACTGTCTTGCGAAGCCGAGCAGTATCAGCTTTCAAAGCTTCTTGGCAAAATGGGGTATCTGCAATTTTAAATTGATAAAAAAGAAGAACTAGATATTCGTGTAAGTTCCCTGAAAAAATCTATTTTTATTTTTTATTTACTCTTCAAATTGCTATTCAACACAACGGTTCGACGGTCAATGGCTACATTTTATCTTTTAACAAAGTGTGGCGATCATTACGAATTTATTAGTAAAGTACTACCTACCTTACTAGGTACCTCTACAGTTTAAGCGTTTCCTTTCCCTTTCCCTTATTTACACCATCAAGAACCAATAAAAGGAGCCAAAATGAGCAGTAGGTCCATGCCATTGTAAAGTGTAAATTGAAATTTTGATTGTCCAATCTTCACATAGCCATGGCTATTGTCAGTGAATGAATGGAGAATATCAATCAATACAGTAGCCTCAGTAGTGGCAATAGCAATAACAATGCCAAAGGGAATTAAACACAAAAGGGTTTGATATCATACTAGTATAATTATAGATAGGTAGGTCTGTATATAGGTATAGGTATAGACAGACAAATATATGTAACAACTGCTCCTTCGCTTCTGTGAGACAATCCTCTCCCACCACCACCACACAAAGCCCAACACACGTCCAGCGCTACAAAATTACCACGGAGGGCAATCAGTCTCTGAAGCTGGAGATCTTAGGAGCCTTTCATTTATTACCTACAATTAGCTTAGAAACCTTAAACATTAAATAGAAGTAACTTACTATAGATATGCTAAATTTGTGTCGAAAACTTTGACTGCCTAAGTAAACACAACAAAGTTTCCAAAAAAAGCAAAGCAAGCCAATGCCCTGTATTGAATGGCTAGACTAAATTATACGCTTTTAAAGAATTTGTTTTTTGACCCACTCTTTGCAAGGCCCCTTGTACATACATAGCTGTAGGTACAAACAATGACACAATTACAATTTATGTATAAAGTGGGGTCCCACGTGGGAACTCCGGAATCAAAATGGAAATCAATATGAGTGGCGCGTAGAGCTCGCAGAGCGCCGACTAAAGTCCGACCTGGTCTAATGTTAGCGATTTTGAGCCCCTTCTGCCTCCTATACATAACCACAGGAGCTATAAATACGGACAAAGTGTGTGTATAAATACGAGGAAATTTGCATTCGTGAGGCTCTGCTCCCGTAAATCCTCTTGTCCTTGTCTGCTCCGTTCTCGTCCCTCTCGATCTGTCTGTACAGATGCTGAAGGTAGCGGAGATTTGCATGTAAAATCTGAAAAGTTGAAGTTGAAAGTTTTTTCTCTGCCAGTCCATGACCAGAGCGAGACGGGGGACAGGCGTGCGATGCGATGGAGAGAGAGAGAGACAGAGAGAGAGAGAGAGAGAGAGAGCGAAGGAAGATGCACATATGCCATAAATAACTCGGTGGGGAAGCAGGCGGGAAAAAAAATGCTCATGCCAGAGTATAAATGGATCACAACGACACGATGATTTATTATCACCCACAAAATCGGCCCTTCAATCCTCCATACTACATACGCTCACTCCTCGGAAGCGAAGGCAGAAGACGCTGTACCTCCGCCACTGCCATTACCACTGCCATTACACACATCTCTAATCTAAGCCCCACGTTCCCCTTCCCTCCGTCTCTAATGTCAGCACATATGTCTCATCCTGTCCGCTCCTCTCCGGCCGTCCCTCAAAATACAAATCCAACTCAACGGGACCAAACATACCAACAAAACAACCAAGAAAAAAAATTAAATAAATACACACACAAGGGCTATGCTATACACTGCAGGATGATGCAGTGCCCCCTCTGTTTTCCTTGGAAGTTTTGTGTACAAATGCAATACAAGTTCCTTTTACTCTACTCAATGTTACCTCCTAGTTACTAGTTACGTAATAATATGTATGTAATTACTGAACAGTCCCGTGCACTATACATATACATATGTATGCACTATTATGGTGGAGATTTGGGGATTTGGATTTTTGGATTATGTGGAGTAATAAAGCGTTAACCCTACGGTGACGGTGACGATGACTTGACTTGACTTGACGTGGCTTCCCAGCCCGTCTGTTCCGAAGCCCGAATCCGAAGGAGAAAAGGGAAACTGATACGTGTTTGCATTTCTACCGATACTACCGGTGCCGGTGCGGTGGTGGCTGCTCTTTATTTCCATGGCACATCATCATCAGCTTCCATGTTGATGCATTTCAAATGTGTGACAAGTAAAAAGAAGGATGCTGGGGAAATAATGTGTACGCAGAGACTGACTAGTGAGGCTAGAGGAGTGAGCTTATCTCCCAGAGATTATTAATATGAGGTCTGGGTGGCTACTGGGTGTCTTTGTGTGTGTGTGTGTGTATGTGTGTGTGTGTGTTTGGATGGATTTGCATTTGGATTTAAAAGTTTTGACTCGCTGCTGGCTGGTGGTTCCCTTCCGTCAGTCCCTCCACTTGCATCTCAAAGGCAATCCGGTGTACTGTACACATATTAACATGCACGCAGATGTTCCATTTAGATTTTGATAATCTCCGTTTTATTACGAAGGTGGATTTTTCTTCCCTTTTTGCGATCATCCCGTTCCGTCCTCCCATTCAACGAAGCACACAATACGGGCAAGGTATAGCTTAAGATATACTATTATATATAGTTTGATAGAAGCTAGTTTCTACGCATAGTTTACAAAAAGTGCAAAGAACACATTTTAAAACTCCAACAACTTGTACATAAATGGGACATTTTGACCAGGCAGTTTTGACCATTTTTGAAAACAAACACTACATTAAATTTGCTGTTTGACATGTTTTAAACACGCACCTGTTCAAAATTTTGTTGTAATACTCTGTAATTATAAGAAAAAGTAGCTAGATACGTTTTCATCTCTTCTTTTGCGTCTTAAGCAAAGCAAGGATGCGTATGGAGTGGAAATATGTAGAAAGAATCTGCATGTATGTACGTATGCATGTGCACATTATTATCTGCCTGCAGTACACAATGGAGTGTACTGTTGAGTAGATAATACACGTTGAAGAAATCAAAGTGAGCCACTGTGAGCCCGGCTGTTTTTTCAATGAAGTTTCTGTGGATCTGGAAACTATCTCCTTGTCATCATCCCAAACAAATTTAAGCTCTCTGCTGTATCCCCCTGCCTCCAGCTTATTTAAAGGATGAACCAAACCAGAATCAACTCTCTGACGTAACCTATACATATATGTTTGTAACTAACTACCAGCACCGGTACCGGTACCGGTACCGGGGTACCAGTACCAGTGCGGTGTAATGAGCCTTGCTGTACCTATAGACAAATCTAGTTGTTCAGCCTTTGTGCAGCCTGTCACTATTCTACCTACAGATGCGAAATAAGATTCTTAACTTATCTATTACTATCATCTCCTTGGTCGACGACAGGATTTTTTGTTGTATTCCGGATTTTCTTTTCATTGTAAAGTTCAAGACTTGATGAAAGCGAAGGGAGGCATTGTAAGTACAGTACAAACGTACATAATTAAATGGCAAGACATGCCTTACCTACTCTCATGAATACAGATTTGAATTTTGCAATTGCTTACATTTTCACATATGCAGTTCAGCATATGTGATTCTGCTGTTGTTTGGGGGATTATCTGTCATCCGTATTCCCTATTTTTAAGTTGATTTGAAAGCTCAAGGAATTTCCAGCCCTTGGCAACTATGTATTAGTCAAATCCTGACAAATGAAAATTATGCAACGGTGATGCCACCGTAACAAAATAATTTTCTATGCATTCAATTTTTACAACTTCTACTACTACAATATGTATATGCACATTGCATTGTATGAGGCAAAAATGGTGTGTATGCGCTACTGCTCCGAAAATCGAAAGCAGCTCTTTACAGTCTAATACAGGCTTAAGCTTTCGAATGGAAATTAAACGAAACCTTGATACAGATGTGTTTATTCAGAAATTGCATAGTAGAAAGCATAGGATTTTGTTAACAGCACAATATAATACATAATATAGTGAAGCACTCCCTTCCTTTTTGGGTTTGCTCCATTTTCCAACAATTAACTGCCGAGCCGTAGGAGTCCAGTGTAATCTGGAGATATCGGAGAAGTTCTACACTTTAGCACCACTCTACCAATTTCAACTCCACTCTAACAATAAATTCCCGTGTTGTGCATGCATAATATTTGTATGTAGTACATACACGCAATAGTCAAAGTATTGCTATAGCTGCTGAGTAACGTATTTCATTATTGCATAGCGTGTGAGGGGCCTTGCAAATATTATGGCTTGGACTAACAAAAGGATGTTTTTAACCTATTAGGAACTGGGGAGCCATAGACAGAATGCTTTACAAAAGTGTTTAATGCTATAAATTAACTTTTTGAAAACCATCATAACTAGTAAATGACACTTTTTCAAAAAAGTCCAAAAAAGCAAATAGCTTTTTTTCAAAACAGTCAAAAATAGCAAATAGCACTTTTTCAAAACAGTCAAATCTAGTAAATAACACTTTTTCAAAATGGTCAAAACTGGTAAATAACACTTTCAAAAGGTCAAAAATCTAGAAATTACCATTTTAAAATGGTCAAAACTAAATATATTACCGTTGCGAAAAGATTAAATAGGAGAAAATCGAGTTTCAAAAATTCAAAACGCGCTATTATTATTTTCATTTTAAAACGCCCAAAAATTGAATTTTTGCGCGTTTTTAAATCAATCGTATAAAACGCGTTATTGTCAATTTTAAAAGCGCAAAAGATTATATTTGCGCACCTTTATTTTCAAAAATGTAGAACACGTAATAGACACTTCCATTTTAAAGTATGCCAATTAGTATATTTGAACGTTGGACAAAAAGACAAAGTGTAACTTAAGGTGTTTGCAAAGCTTTTAAATAATGCAAAAGTAAAACGTACTATCGCAATTTTGAAAAGGTGCAGTTTACACAAGATATACATACGCCAGCTAAACAAAAGTTAAATAAGCAGAAGTAGGAGAGCTTCCTCAAATAGTTTTATTGTGCAATAATTAAAAAGCCCCTTGAGTTCCATCACTTTATAGCCTCTATAGCTACTGGATCTTCTAAACATACAAAGGTAGTACCTCTATACTTTACATAATGCACACATGAAATTAAATCGAAATGAATGCGTGCAAAGTTGAGTAGGTTGTTTCATGTGTGTGTATGTGTGTGTGTGTGTTTGCCAGGCGGCCCGGCCGCTCTCTGTAGTGAGTGGGGAAGTGAGAGACGAGCTTTTGGAAATATGAAGGAAACCGAAACCTCAGCCAAAGCCAAAGACCCCGACTGTGAGTCTCTTACACCTAATCAGAAAATTAAGTTTTTATGGAGAATCGTAAAAGCATCATTTCATTTTCATGCCCTCAAACTATCCTACGCGCGTTATTTATCGTCTTACGCTCTTTCCCACTGTCATGCCACCAATATAACTTGACTATAATACAACTGTCATGTCATGTCTCTTTGTCCTTCCCTTCCCTTATGCCCTCCTATCAGTGTTCCATGGAACGACATAGCAAATAGAAAATAGAGTGCCCTATATTTATCCCTCGTCTCAATTATCTAGATTCCGGATTCCATTATTCAAAACAAGAAAGCAAACCCCAGAAGCAATAGAAATCCAGAACCTCATCTACAAGTTGAAAAGTTCAAGTTAAATAGGTTACGCTCGTCTACTATGGCTTGTGCTTAAATTGCGAACGTGGTTTAGCTCCCTTATTTATGTGAACTTTGGTGACACTCACAAAAATAAAGATAAATGCAAAGTAAACGGACCAAAAACCATAAAGAAGGAACACCATTGAAAGATGGAAACTAAAACTGTGGACCTTTGAATTGTAAAGAGTGCTAATTACTTTTTAAAAAGTGTAAAATATGATTAATCAACCTTTTAAAATCGCAAAACCGAATAATTGCATGTTATTTCAGAGTCAAAAAAGGTGATTTTTAAAATTTTGCATAGTTTCAAATAATAACAGTTACACTTTTGAAAAGTGCAAAATGTTATTTTTATACCTTATAAAAGTAAACAGAATGATACACAATGCACTCTTTTCAACATTGCAAGGCAATTTTAAAATTTAAAACTGCTGCATTTCTGGTCTGTGTACACTACTACTGGCAATAAAACAATAAATCCACTTCTTTACTAAATAAATATTAAAACAAATGGGCTTTTAGCCTCTCACTGTAAATGACACTACTCAGGATCATGAGCGTTACCTATTTCTTATTAATGGAATTTCAGGATTAAT
>JAQFZC010007007.1:0-11749 GCA_034695205.1 Dicyrtoma fusca | reverse complement strand
TCGAGAAGAAGTAGACGGAGGGACGCCATATCCCGGGATCGGGAGTGTTAAATCGGGTAGGAGGAGAGGACTCGGTAGGGAGTGTGGACCCTAAACGATTTTGGCGTAATTCTGCATTGCAAAGTGAAATTATGTAGTATAGGTATAGCCGTTTTTGATTTTTTGGCTAGAAGGGAAGATACGGAAAGAAACCCAAGGGAACAAAGATCCAGGGCCATGATAGCACTTTTTGAAATTTGAATCACATCTTTCTTTTAGGGTGTTATAAAATGACAAATGTACAGAATTAAAATATACATTGGCGATTCCCTCCTTTCAAAACAAAGCATCGAGTGTACTGATAGAAGAAAGTGAAAAACAACACAAAAAAACTACTTTTTATAGCTGAAACAGCTGATTGGAATACAAATAAAGATTGTAAGTTATTTTATGCAGCACCAAAGCAAAGGGAAGATTCTATTTTGGAGTGTATATTTTAAGCTGGGTAGTTTTACTGCAAGTTTTGTTTTACTGGTCTCCCAAAGGAAGGAATAAAAAAGTGCTATCTGTACTAATCGTAAAAAGATTTCTAGTGTCAGTCCTGAGACTAGAAAGATGCTCTCAGTCCAAAGTTCTAAAGCAAAGTTTTCGAGTCAAAGCCTCATTCTGCGGGCCTTCAATATATTCAAAATATAATCAATCAAGATGGGATTGTACATGAACTCTGTCGACAGAACAAAACTGTACAATGACGCAGTGACAGCAACAATAACAAAAGTGGTTACGTACAACAATAGTAATGCCCAGGATGTATGTAATGCGATGCTCAAGCCGATACTGGTTAATGACACTCAAATTTTATTTTTAGTGCCCTGTTTTAAAAATAAGATTTAAATTTGTCTGATAATCTGATGCCGTTTCATTCCTTGCTGTCTGTGTGTACAAGAGCCTTGCATCGGTCTTGGATTACATTGGAGGGGAGCGTGTTAAAAAATAAGGAGTATGATAGGCCTCAGGAGACATGTTCCCATTTCATAGGCCCCATCAGCTCTGTCCAAACAATGTCAATTCTAAATTGCAAACCGTGAGCCATATATATATATATATACCCTCGCTCCAGATTGTATTCTACAAGGATAGAGCTCGTAAAAGTTTCTAATCAGAGTGTAAAATCCCTCAAAAAATGATTTTCTTGGCACTATTTCCCAGTTTTTTTTGTTCGCTCTCTCTCTCTCTCTCTCTCTTTCTCTCTTTCTTTAGTTTCACATTGAGAAATGTTTAGAGTGGAACTGTCTCTCTGTCCTTGTCCTTGTCCTTAAGGGATCGGCAAAACAATGGATAGGATTAAGCTATGCGTCTGGAAAGATGCTGATAATCTCATTATGCACATCTGTGCTCACAGTACAGAGTACAATGTACATAAGGGGCAGATCAATTGTTACTTTATCAAAATTTTACTTGAATTTCGAGTGCAACCTTCGTTCTATTCTTTTACGTTTTAATTATTGTTAGCTAAGTTTTTTTAATTATCGTAAGATTAAGTTAGAGCTGTTAGCTTATTCAAAGAATGCAAATCTTGATAACTACGCTTTTAAAAAGGGCACAAAGATTGTATTTAAATTGTTTTTACAAAATCGTGTCACGTAGTATTTGTTAGGCTCTTTTACAGTACACGAGATGTATACAGACACACACAACAAAATCAAATATCTTTGTTTCCCGCTTGAACAATTTTTACTCGTTGAGCATTACGTTATTATAGTATTCAAGCATATCCATGGACGGTATAGTGCTACTGCTATATATATATATATGCACATTTATAGAAGTATGTATGTAAACTGTCCTTATTTTAGAATATTACAAAATAATACAAGCTACATACTTGTCAGTACTTTAATATATACAAACAGCGCACAGGTTTTGCATTTGTCATAATTTTTTGGCATTGACTGGTCCCCTGTAGTAGTTAAGGCAGAACTATTTAATGTAGGTAGGTTTATATGGGTGTAGAAAGTATAAGCACTTTTATTAAAAGACGATGTTTACGTAAACTATGTATACAGAAATTTCACAAATACATGCACATTGGCTTTACAATCATGTGCATTTATTTTTCTTTCCCTCCACAATCAAATTGTGATGCAAAGAAAATTCCTTCAATTTTCCAAAATTTCCGTCGTTTCTTTATGTTTTCTTGGCTCTTCTGGCACCCAACAAAGATTGCCTTAGTGAGGATGAAATAAAAAATCCCATCCCTGGAACTAAACAACATTTCATCTCATGAGTTTGAGTAAGTCAAGGCAGAGTGAAATGGAGCGGAAGATGAATCGAATTTGGAATATTATGTAAGGTTTCACTATTCCCTTACGCAATAGCTACATATAGTAGAATTTTATGTACAGCAGCATTTAAAGGCCTTCAAATAATTCCTTTTATTATAATAATTTAATTAGATGCACAATTTATTTAAAAATCGATTTCGTTCAATAGCTATATACCTACACGACTTTTTAAAAATATTCAGCGGAGGCTGGTATGTACTACCTACTGTATTTAAATTATTCCTTAAGCTGCAAATGAAGGGCTTATTTTTTACACAGCCAGGTATGATTGTCCCTGGGTTTCTTGTAGAATTATTGGATATACGTCTCTTTGCTGTCATGATTTATGGGATGTATAGCTATGGGGTTGCTACATACATACACGATTCTGCATCTTGAGTAGTTCTGCATAGCTATAGACCTGTCTGGTATAGAGGGAAAGGGATGGCAGTAGCTCTATGGATAAATAGAGGCCTATAGTGCATGATAGGGGAAAGGAAGGAGGAAGGAAGGAAGGAAAAGACTGGGCGAGAGGAAGAAAAGTGATACGGTGGCGAAAGACAATATTTGAAGGGAAAACATTGATGGCATAAAAATAGAAAAATGATGCTGAAGAGGCATAAAATAGTATAAAATAGTGGAGGGAAAATATGGTGAGGATGTAGAGTTGATGGGCCGGCTGCAGTTGTTCCCATCCAATCCAATCCCATTCCAATGCACTACTGTCTTCTATCTCTTTCTATATGTGTATAGGCATGCCTATATCTCTATATATCTCCCCTATACTATATAGACTATGGATCTGCCCTGCCTGCCTGACATGACATCACATTAGATACGGGATTCCATGTGTTCCCCCGTCTTCTTCTTCGCACTCTCAGCACACTACTTACATAAAGAAACACCAACCAAACCAAAGGATATTATTCACCATGACCAAGGCGAAAGCAGGCTCTGCAATACTGCAATCTCTCCACTTCTATATTATAGACTCCAGTAGTGACGGATATACCTATAGACAGCTACTTACAATACAATGTCTGCCTACTGCCGACTATGCCGGCACATCAAAGATCTGCAGATATTTCATATTATTAGAAATGCGTGTACGTAGGTTAAATGTACGGCTACAAGAACCCTAGTATTCAGAATTCGAAGCACCAGCAACCCCACTACCACTGCCCATACGGACCCATTCATATAACTCACACTGTCACTACCGTAACCGTAACCGTCACCGTTGCATTGCACACTGCACACACGTTGCATTACAGACTATGTACAGACGACCCGTCCTGACCACTAACCCTAGGAAAAGGAATAAATATATAGTAGGTATATCTCAAATGATTAGGGCTTAGAAATACTTGGCATTTTCAAAAATAGTAAATCTATTATTTACACTTTTTCGAAAATAGTAAATCTGCTGTTTACACTTTTTCAAAGATGGTAGAATTGGTATTTGGCCTTTTTTAAAATAGTAAATCTGCCGTTTACACTTTTTCAAAGACAGTAAAACTGGTGTTTACACTTTTTCAAAAGTAGTGAAGCTGGTGTTTAGCCTTTTCAAAAATAGTAAATCTGCTGTTTACACTTTTTCAAAGATGGTAGAACTGGTGTTTTGCCTTTTTGAAAATAGTAAAACCGGTGCTTGGCCATTTTGAAAATAGTAAATCTGCTATTTACACTTCTTCAAGATAGTAAAACTGGTGTTTGGCCCTTTCAAAAATAGGAAAACTGGTATTTACACTATTTCAAGTGGCATTGGCCCTTTTATCTAACCACAAAAAGTTGATTCTTGGGACTTGCGATAGATTTCCATTAAAGCTGGGGGTTGGACAACTGCACAGTATCTTCCGTAAAAGCCTTAAAATGTGAAGCAATTGTGCATTTTATTGTTTTATTCAAATATTTTTGCATGCATTCCATATAAGGATGTTGACTGCTTTCTCCTGTGCTTTATTACGCTCTGGTTGGGCGGTTTGGTTGAGTTAAGAAACACTTGGTGAGCTCCCGATCAGCTCAGTCAGCTGTGATCAGTTTGAGCGTGAGGAGGAGGAGGATCATCCTATACGGTGCTATATAGCCGCCTTTTGTTTCTCTATATAGATCTCCATCCTTATAAATACTTGTTTGTGCTCTGCTCCTGTAACTTTGGGTTGAGTTGCCAAAAATTGCAAGTGGGTGAAAAATAGAGGGGATAGATATGAGCGGCATCTCATAATTCTACAGCTCAGACCAAAGTGACGAAGACAAAACGATTCTCGTCGACTCTGTCGACGGACATAGATGAACGCCTCAGAAGCCCGCGTAATCGTCCTCCATTGCTTTTCCCTCTTTTTCTCCCACAGCCTCCCGTCCTTCTATCTCCACAGTTATCCACTGCACTCAGTCTCTCTCCACACCAGCCATTCATTCTCAGCCCAGAATGCCCGGACGCCCTATAGGTAGGCAACCCTCCGTCACGCCATTCCACTCTGCAAGTGGTAATTTGTGGGAAACACACTCCTGAGGGTCCCACGTCTAAGGGCCTCAAAAAAGACACTAGCAGGAATTTAATCCCGTGCCAATTGAAAGATGAACAAAGATCGTCCTATTAGACTCTTTTCGAGGGGGGGTTATGTGAAAGATCCAATTACCCATTCGATAGTGATCTGTTAGTCATTAGATCTTTTTGAAAAATAATAGAAGAATACAAGGAAGATGCAAGTGCAAAAGTGCAGGGTGTATTCTTACTACGGATCTGTATTTAGTAACTTAACCTTGCATCCTATTCTATTCTACAGCCTGACATTATTGCACTGGGTATCCGCTCTACTATCCCTTCTGCTCCTATACATCTGTCCATAATTCATCCCTGGCTGTGGAAAATGTTTCACGGGAAGCTTCACTTTTCAATGACGAGTCAAGAAAATCGCCTTACATCCCACCTGTCATTTGTGACACGTAAAGTTTACATTCATAAATCATTGTTTCTCTCAAATCCTCATCCAACTCCACGAACCACCTCGCACTACTGATTTGACTCGGCCCCGTTCTAGCAGCTCCACAGAAGATCCTCCACACACCGACTAAAGATGATGTGTACCTATGTAGGTATATGGACAGACATGGACCGGGAGATCACCTAGAATGTTAGTAGCCTATCTTCGGTGCAGTCAGTCCGGCCCTGCTTTCGTAAAAGGGAAAGCGAATGAAAAGGATGCAATGATGATGATAGGACAACTGCGACTCTGAATCCAAAATTGAAATTATCTCCCACCATAAGACACTTCATGCATCATGTCCATGATTAATGCACATCACCACGAGCCAGGCGGTGATAGATGCAATTATATACTGCATCCCTATACATATACTTTATCCTCAAAAGAAAAGCCTGGCCAGAAGCCATAAATCATTCATACCAAAATTTTGTCTTTCTTTTAACTCTACTTGGATTTTGAATTCATTTCAGCCTGAACAAAGGGATAGGCCTTCCACAAATAGCACTTATAATGGTAAATATAAATAAACGGTCCAAAAATGGAAGCATTTTAGAAAGTATGGTTTACACTAAAAACGAAAACGCTAAACCAATTATTATGTTTGGAAATTCCGATAGAAGCTATGTTCGTCATCCTACGGGTCCTATATAGTGCATTCATACTTTGCTTTCTCTTGAAAAGTAGAACATGAAATCAAAATCGGTGTCTATGTATCTCAAGGATGATGAGTGGAACTGTGTGAAGAATACGTTTTTCCCTTTTTAAAACAAATATGCAGGGTTTAGCATTTTAAAAACGGAAATATTAAAACTGCACAGTATTTGAAAGATGTTACTGCTTTTGAGTTTATAAACGTAGAAAAATAGCAAAAATCGTGTTTTGCATTGCAAACCATCACAGATGACGTATGATGACGTCATAGACGTTCATCATATTTGCAAGCCTCCTTTGCTGTCAGTGCAGTTTGGCTAGGTTTGAATTGAAAGGAGATGGAAGGACAGGGAAAAGGTGAGTGAAGGATTGACTGTTGAAAAAAAAAGAGTAAAAGAGATCCGCCTTGGGTGACGAGTCGTGTAAACAGGGGAAAAAGCGTCTCTGCGGGCGGGTATGTGAGGGGGAAGGGAAACCGAAGTAACAAGGAGTAAAAGAAGACGAAAAAGAAGAAGAGAAAAGGGAAAAAATCATCATGGCTTAGAAAGATTGTGTGAGGATCGTGTCGAAATGGAATAATTTTTCAATGTTTCGCAAGGATTAATGGCAGTTCATCAAATCCTTCAAGTCCTTTTCTTTTCCTCCGAACAACTCTCACTCACTCTCTCGCCTCAATGGAGCTCCCTTCCGCACCTCCGAAGCACACCAAACCAAATCATGTCACCATCATAATCATCAGCCACACAACGACCCACCCAAGGTGCTCTGTAACCTTTTAGTGAGGGGGCCTTTCCTCTGTTACGTCATAAAAAAGCCTGCGGGAGAAAAACAATTAATCTCACAAGATTTTTCGTTCTAAAAATGTCGCTAAATATCATGTTTTCTACATTTTCTGAAACGTGAAGATTTTGCATCTTTTAAAAACTGAAAATAATCTATTTCGCATATATTTTAAAGCTAGTATCAGGTTTTGCTTTCTAAAAAGGTGCAAATGTCCATTTTTGCGTATGTTAAAGAAATAATACATATGTACATATAAGTTTTTGCTTTCCAAAAAAGGTGTAAATATCGTCATTTGTATATTTTGGAAAGCAATTGTCAGTTTGGACTTTTTGAAAAAGTGTCAATAACTCATTTTGAGGACTTAAAAAGGTAAATATCCCTTTTTGCTTTTAAAAACAAGGTGTATTTTAAAGGCCAAATAACAGTTTTTTGACTTTCGAACAGGTGCAAATCTCCAGTTTTACAAAGTTTTACATGCTTAAACATGTGAGATTTTGATTTTTAAAAAAGGTGTAAATCCCTATTTACATATGTATTTTTAAAAGCAATTATTAGTTTTTACTCTTTAAAAAGTGCGAATAACTCATTTTGAGCAATTAACACAGTAAATATCCTTCTTTGCTTCTTTTAAAAACAAGTCCATGACCCACTTTATATATTTCAAAAGCAAAATTTCAGTTTTACATTTTTAGAAACGTCGAATATTTGGCCTTTTGACACTGTCTTCGTTACAAAGGAATAAAATATCTTATAACTTCATATATGTAAGACCCTTTGGCACCTTTTCTTCCACCGCACCATTATTACATAGGATTATGCATCTGCTACGGTTAGCCTTCCAATTTCTTACCGAATGACACGCTAACTTTTCAAAAGAAACCTTCCCACCCTTCCCACGTCAAAAATTCCCACATAAAATCCTGTCATCATAAAATATCATTTCAATATACTATCAATCGATTATGTCACCCACAAGAATACAATCACAATTAGATGCTACAAAGATATCTTCAAGTCGGCCCTTTTCTTCATTACAGAGTACATAATAAATGACATGGGACATTGGCCACGGTGCCTGATGGCACAGCTGCCCTCAAATCGGCTCTACGTAATCCAACACTATCTCAACCATCAGTATTATCCTTTAAATTACCTAGTAAGTACCTCTAAGCAGCTCTTAATTGACAAAAAATTGTAACTTTTAAAAAATATAGCATCCCAGAATAATTATTCATAATTTCTTTATGGTTTACATACCGAATTTAAAAACAAGTAAGTATTTTGTGTACAAACTGAAATTTAAAAAAATGATTGATTGGCCGATTTCTCGAAAGTATTTCTACCGATTATTCTTTTACGCTACAGGCTACAGGCTGCAGCCCCTTGCATGCCTCATTTACACACTAAATTTAACCTATTCGCAACTGGCAAACCATGGAAAGCATGCTTTAAAAAAGTATTTAATTCAATAAATCAACTTTTTCAAAATAGTCAAAACTAGTAAAATGCACTTTTTCAAAACGGTCCAAACTAGTAAAATACACTTTTCCAAAACGGTCAAAACTAGTAAATAACACTTTTTCAAAAGGGTCAAAACTAGTAAATAACACTTTTTCAAATCGGCCAAAACTAGTTAATAACACTTTTTCAAAACTGTCAAAACTAGTAAATAACACTTGTAAAAGGACAGAAAAGTAGAAATTACTGTTTTCAAATGAACAAAACTAGAAATCCTTCTTTTCAAAAAACTAACAATAAAGATATTAAATTACCGTTTCGAAAAGGTTAATTCTAAATCCAGAACCCATAATAAAATGCTTTGTATAATCCGTGTTAGGAACGGTGATTTTTTTTACACACTTTGTCCTAGCAACTGGAGGAGTAAAAAGCTAAGAGAAAAGTCAAAGGCAAAGCCAAAAGTGTCTATATGATTTACTGCAGTCAAATTCTGCTGAGAGTGCATTAACAAGTGTGAGCCGTGGCAGAGACGCTGCACTCACTCTCATGCATGCCATATGGACGGCATTTTAGATTACAATGATAAACAGGATAGGATCAAAGTGTCAACCGAAGAATTTCTGAAGCCGATTGTCAACAACATCCACATCCACAGATCCACAACTGTGTCTTTCGAGGCAAGTACCTATTTTTACTCACTGCGGTGCTTAGGATTCATTTACTCATGCTTATATTTGTGTAGATTATAGATGCATCCTGATTGGGCCAAATTTAAATGCCGGCTAGAGTCCTTCCTAAAAGTGCTCTCGATGATTACTTTAGTTGAAGGCATGCACATTTTTAATTGTCTGTGTTTCAAAGCTCAAAACAAAAAAGAAATCACAATCCGTCTTTGCCTCCAAAATGCATACGTATCGAATGCAATCAATTTGAACTCCGCTGTCTGGGCTTTATTTTATTTGTTGAGGCTGAAGAAGCAAAAGGACGTGTTTTTTGTTTGCAGTCTAAATGCCTAACCTTTTCGAACAGGTAACGTGTCTAGTTTTACATCTTTTTGAAAATGATAATTACTTGTTTTGACCATTTTGAAAGTGTTGATTTCCAGTTTTGACCTTTTTTAGATTGTCTATTTATTATTGTAGATCTTTTTGAAAGTATTAATTCCTAGTTTTGAACTTTTTGAAAATGTCAATTTCTATTTGTACACCTTTTTGAAAGTGTTAGCTACTAGTTTTGACTTTTTTGAAAGGATTAATTCCTAGTTTGGGCCTTTTTGAAAGGGCTGAATTGTAGAGAAAGTGTTTTTCAAATAATGCAAAATGTCCTGCTTACATTCTGCCTCTTAATCCACGATCTAATTTTATTATTGAGTTCGAATGCACCGCATTACTGTGGAGCAGAATGGAATGTGGAGAATGCCAAAGGGCGGGAGGGGGACAGTAATTATAAATTGCATGAGGATCGCTGAATAACTAACAATATTGAGCAGACGCATTCACCCTTTTGCAACCACATGTACATACATAAATGCATGCAGAGAATCATCTATGTATAAGTATGTACACACAGGCAGTATAGGCATCCATGTACCCATAGCTATACATATATCCCACTACTACATGCAAATCAATGGAAATAATTTTATTCATTCCCAATTTTGACTGGAGCCGCACTCGCCCAATCCCTTAATATTGATCAGGATGACTGAGCTCCACAATGAATGCATCGCCAACAATGTTAGTGCACCTAAACTGCACTTGAACTCCCACATTTGATCTAAAATGAGATGCAATATGAGCAAGAGCTGAAACAAAGCCAAGCAATACATGCCAAGGCTGTGACGATGAGGGCATACCAAATAATTTACAAGCCTTTTGATCACATTAAAATCTTGGAATCTCATCTCTTACGCATTCTATTTTATTACATCATCCTTCGTACGTCCAGCCAAATCATCACATGTTTCCATTTCCAGTGATTTGAAAATGTACTTCCGACAGATTTCAAAAACTGGTGTAAAACATGAAGGTCATTTTGACTCTTTCACTACACTATCTCTATTTCCTACCATTGCGCCGCATTGCATTGCATGCTCCACACTTGCTTCAGGTTTATTTGCACTAAATCGTAATCGTAATTTAATTACCTATGCTCAGATTTCATGGTGTGTTCCAGGAACAGCTGATGGGCGAATTGTACACATTTCGAAATAGTACACCTACACGCAGCCTGGCTATACCTATAGCAATCCCACCAACATAGCATAGGTAGTATACCTTATATAAGAAATATAAGACCTCACCACTGAATTTCACCTTAAACCAACAAACTCACTCGGTTAGTGCAATTCTGTTCAGTCTGTCTGAATCAGATTCCTGCAGCCTTCGTGCCATACTTTGAATTGTGATTCTGATACGTGGGCTGACACGTTGACTCTATGGTCGTATCTCCACCGCAATAATTTCTCGGTATTTACTATTTACGTCATCCTGCCATGGCAATGGCAATCCCACTTCAGTCATATTATGTTACTTACTGGCCCAGATAGGTCACGTCACGTCCCACACCCACTCACTTACTCTAGCTCAATCTCAAAAGCCCTTCCTTCGTTCCTTTGATTCACCGGTGCGGTGATTTGATCGGGCTATACGTATACGTTTATACGCTCTCCCGATCCGCATATCATTTAATTAGGACGAAAGAATGTGAGGCCAACAGAGTCTGAATTAATGAACACTATAGAGACGACTAGCAACGGCAACGGCCAACTATGCAGCTATGGAGCAGCAATCTCTCTGGCTACAAAAAATGTGTTTTATAATTCAATTGCGGCAGGTGCAGATTTATTTTTTTGTGAGCCCATTATGTACATGTCAGTCTGCATTATCGCTCATTGCAATACACAATGCAATGCCATCGAAGTTGTTTGTGTAACAAAGTCAATTGAGAGTCTCAAATAGAAAAAAAATTGGGCTTGGAATTGAAGTCTCAAGTGACTTTGACTTTTCTGCTTTATTATATGGACAACTCACAGTTGAGATCTATAAGCACTGCACTGCACTGGGCATTCAGCCCTCAGCATTCATTCTTCCCCTCACAGACGACCGGCCATTCTGTGTTCCATTTTTCGTTTGTGCATTGGATTTGGATTGATAGATGATTGATTGATTGTGTGTTGTGTGTTGAAAGTAGAATCATTACTCGGCAGAAAGTTCACTGAGCACAGACAATGGACAGTGGAGTGGAGTGACTGCCTCACTCAACTGGTGCTGCACTACCCGTGAAGCAAAAGGGGCCTATCAATTATTACTTTCTAAACAAAATTTTATGTCTAGCTGTTTTTAACCCTTTCGAAAAGTAATATACTTGCTTTTGAATGTTTTTTAAAATGATAATTTATAGTTTTTTGACCTTTTGAAAGTGTTATTTACTAGTTTTGACGGTTTTGAAATAGTGTTATTTACTAGTTTTGGCCGTTTTGAAAAAATGTTATTTACTAGTTTTGACTGTTTTGAAAAAGTGGTATTTACTAGTTTTGACTGTTTTGAAAAAGTGGTATTTACTAGT
>JAQFZC010007006.1:0-11750 GCA_034695205.1 Dicyrtoma fusca | reverse complement strand
TACTGGAAGATACCTATGTAATACACATAGTGAGCAGTCATTTTGTTCATTGTTTCTGTGGCCAGCGTTTTGAGACATCTCTAGAGTTTTTGCACTCTGTGCAGATGATGATCCACTCGCTGTAAGTTCCTCAAAGTAAATCAAATTGCATTTTTATGAGTAATTTTATTTTGCCCCAGTTAATTGGTAGATCCGGTAATATTTCCATTCCGGGGTTTTTACGGGTTCACTCAAACTACCAGCCACTAAAAACTACAACTACAACTCCCGAACAACAGTGGCTGGGTCTTAAGTAGACTGCTACATCCGACATTTACATTTACTGCTCCAGTCCTTCTCTTCCACGCCGGATTTACACGTTTCTGGCACTCGTCTTCCTCCATTTGGCATTTTGAGAATGTTGGGTCGCCTCCCAACCCTGTATTTCCTACATTTCCCTCACAAGTTTTATTACTGCATACGGACAGAAACACCAGGGCCAGTGCCAGTGGCGGATTAATCTGTAGGCAAACTAATCGGATATGATGAGCCTCATCCACGTGCCGAGAAACGTGATTTGTAGCACTACATCAGTTTTATATAAAAATACCGAAAATTGCAAAAATTACAATAATCATTATATTTGTAAAACAAAACTCTTTTGAAACAGGCAAAGTTTGGCAAAAATATTTTGCAAAACTGAATTTTTTGAAGTGCTTTTTTTAATCAAAACGTTTTTTCGAAATTACTCATTTCATTAAACCGGTTATTTGTAAACCGTTCACGTTCTTTTAAAATCAGCTCCTCGTTTAAAATAAAGCTTTTTGTAAATTATTTCTAAAAATGAGGATTTCTCTAAGAAATTCAAATTTTCAAAAGGAGCCTTTTTAAAAATGTATGCTGAACAAAGTAGGGCTTCCAGCCGTTTCCTTTTAATCCCCACACTTATGTATAAAATAATGAAATTGTAGGGAATTTAAAATCCTTCATTACATAATATTGAAAGCCCTATAAATATTTGTTTAGTTGGACTGAAAAGCTGAAAAGGAAGAGAGGAGCGGAGTACTTTACTAGTGAGATGGTAGATTTGACTTTAGTGATACGAGCGGAATGCTTTTAGTTGGTTTACGTGAGTGCCCTCTTAGTACTGTCGACTGTATATAGCTCTCTGCGTGGAATAATTTATTAGTTTGTCGGGGAAAAGAGGAAATTCCTTTCATCTGATTATCTGATCTGTCAACTGAAGGGAAATTAAAACCATTTTTGACTCTGACTTTTTTGAATTATATTCTCAGAATCCCTAATCGCTCCCTTTTCACTTTTCCTCCACAACGCACGACCTCTATTTTCTAATTAGACCGTATTGTTCAAATGGCACACAACTACGCAAATACATCCATCTACATACTTCATGCACAGCCCTCTCCCTTTTTCCATCCTATTTCCTAATTTTCCTAATTTTCCGCCTGCAATTACAAAAATATGATCCCGCATATTTCTATGAATGGACATGGACGTACCTAATTATGTCTAATTGTAAGCAGTTTGTGCGACGCTCTTTTAAGACCCATTTTTGTAACACACTTGCCACATACACACAATCTACTGTGAGAGTTCAGGATTTGATTTATTCAAGTAAAAATAATCTACGTGATGTAACATGATTGTACATTTTAGGTGTAAATTAAGGCTGAGGATGATTTAAATTGTAACAAATATTAATTTAGTAACGACGGCAGACAGATAATAACGGATGACGCAAGGATACGAATAGAGTTTGAATTTGTAATTGTGAGTGCTAATGTTTTGCATGGGGTAAAAGAGTGAAAAGCTGATGATGGTGGATCTGTCCTTATCTATTGATTTAGCCCTGTATTGATGTTGTGGTGTATGTTGGTGGTGCCAGGACGAATGCCAGCGTACAAAAAGATAGGGGATGGAAGATAAAGGTCGTCAAGTAGACCTTCACACCATTTTTGTCCGTCACAGTTCTGTGACCCATAAAAATAAGTCAAATCATACTTTAGTCCCACCAGGCGCCTGTCATTTATTACAGTAGAAGTGCTCTCATTTTTTTAAAGTGTCGATATAATGTTATTGTATTTTTTGGAAACAAAAAACAAAATTGGGCTGTCTTTTTTGACAGAGTTGAAAGGCACCTATGTACTTACATTATTTTATGCTGTGGGATGCTGTGGGATTTGTGAGGATGGAAATAAAGGTACGGACGTAATATATGGACGGCTTCTGTGAATGCTTCTCCTTTTATCGCACATTGCATCGCATAAAATGAATGGTGAATGTCTTCCTTTTACAATCCCAATTCAAATCAAAATCCCAATTCAAATCCAACCACGACATAAAGTTTAAGCACTAGTCAGTGTCTGTATTGTGGTGTACGTTGGAGGAAAATTAGGATTATATTGTAATCGGATTAGTGCTTAGTTGGCTCACATCTCTCCACAGAACAAAAACAAAATGCAACACGTTGATTTCCTCTTCATTTCCATGCGATATGTAATTTCAATTTCTCGAGCAAATATCCTCACAGAGTCCAAATATAAAAGATCAACTGTCTGCCATCCATTGAGATTTGTTCGTCCGTCAATTATCCATTCAGTAGTGGACGTGGACAGCCGTTTATTTGTTTAATTATAAATTATTACAAATATTAGAAATTACACTGTAGTCATTATGTGTGTATTCATGGATAAGCAATATTTGTATCGCATTATTGTATTAAAGAGGCTTTTATACATGGCCTATAGCTATCGGGTTTAACGTCAGTATTATTTATGATTTGAGTAAACGTTTATTTACAAAGGCTTAAGAGACTATTTATGTTTAAAAATGTGGGTTTATCATCTTTGTTTAACTAGAATAAATTGTAAATAGCATTATATTTTGAGCTCAAGTGGCTTTACAAAATATCTGTAATTTTTTTCATTGCTATTGATAGCAAGTGACAGTTTTGAAGTAACCTTCAAAATCGGTAGTTGTATTTTTGGACTCAAATGAAAGCTTCGAAGAGCTTTTGAAACACTGCACTGAATAGAAATATAGTTTTCGTCAATTTGTTTATTTTCAGCCGTAGCTGCCGTGCCGCAGTTGGAGAAGTAAAATGACCCATTTGCATATTTTTGATGGTTTTATATTGCCTATATGCGAGGGTACTGTGCAGTGTAAAATGTGAAAATCAAATTGGGACAAGTATGTACATGCCTATTACCATAATTTGATCGAAAGGGTGTGCGTAACACTCTTAGTAATGGCCTTGTATGTTGTCAGACAGGAATGTAGTTTGTTTTTCCGTCTCAATCCAAAGCTATTTTTGAAAAACCTGATCCGATGTTCCAAAAGGGAAGAAAAAGCCTTTTAAGCTTCTATTCCCTGAATTTTGACTTTATGGAGTGTCACGAGGGAAATTTTCAATATTGAATTGTAGCTGGAAGTGGAAGAGTGTGTCCTAGTGTCGATCTTCAGTCGCTGTCGGCTGTACATGTGTGTGGCAGAGTGTACATACAGCGAAGGAGGAAGAGCATTTGCTAAAGTACGTGATGATACTGAGAATCTTGTAGCAAAATAATTTTGTATTTTGCAAGGAAGAAAGGACGGAGATGCTACAGTGCAGTGACTATGCTCGTACATTTATTTAAATTCCTGCTTGTGAGTGTGCTGGCATTCTTGGCTGGAATAATTATACATAACTTTTTAATTAGCAGGATTCCTTAAAAGTCTCCTTCTGGCTTCTTAGGAGCTCCAAAAGCTAAAAATCTAGGAAACTCAATGGCTAAATTATTCATAGTCAATTCCCAATCCACCAGTCACTTCCTTACCTACAAATCCCTTACACAAGAAGCAAAATGGCCCCTTTTACAATTTTACTTCCGATTATTCCAAGGCGGATTATCTCCAACTCTTCTTTTGAAAGGTGTACTCGGTTGAAAAAAGGCTCTAAAAGTACCAAAATGCCATATTTGCTTATTTTGAAAAGGCTCAACAGCATTTTCTGTTTGCGTTTAGAAAGTTGCGAAATGTTGTTTTTACTGTTTTTGTAGGACGCAAAGCGTGAAGATGTTTTGTAACATAATTTCAGCTTAAACGCTATATAGTTGCACAGACTGTTTTCGTACAATGGGCTCTAGTTTGATGCAGAGAAGGGTTGTATTGCCTCTTGAGCCGGGCTGCGGAGCCTCTTCCTTTGCATCCTGGCCTTTTTACCTACTTTGCATGGGAGATGTTCCTGTGAGAGAAAAGTAAGTTGCGGAGGGATGTTCGGGTAGGTGGTGAGCTCTATGTATTTGGTTGGACAGCTGGTGGAGACGGAATCCATCGATCGGGAGACTCAACGTTCACTTGGAGTGTATAAATCGGGAAGGGAAGATTGTGATGGAAGGCGGGATGCAATTAAGGGATTAAATGTTCATCTTCCTAATCACCACTTCCTTTCCCTTCACATACGTACGTCCCTATCGTCCTTGCCACACGTTCTGAGCACACAGGAGCGTATGATTCCGCAAAATGATGGAATTGACACGAAAAAAAAGTGCAGAAGACATACATATATGTAGCGTGTACTGGGAAAGAGCCTCCCTACCTTCTCGGATGCTTGAACTGTGTCAGTTTGATTTTGGGAAAGAGCGTCGGAGGGTAGAGTGTGTTTGTGGGCTGATTGGGTGGATGGGATAATGATTCGGTTGGATTTGAGATTTTTGAGACGCCTGGAGTTGCGGCTAATCATGAGTTCCAGCTTAGACTTGTCGTGTGACAGCATTTTAGGTGACGGGTTCAATTCACCGAGCATCCATCCACTGAACGTATGTGTGTCTGTCACCCCCCCCCCCTTCACTCTTCCATCACTACGAGATGTAGCCGCCGCTTTCTAGGAAGTCGCTTTAGTGCGGGAGCACAACCGGCAGCTTCCGCATCTTACACACCAATAGATTTCGCTCGAGATCATTACAGCTTTTCCTCTTTCGTTTCGTATACAAGGGCAAGTACACAGATAGAAAAGACACCTTCAAAAAATACAAGACATTCCTTTTCCACCTTCAAAAAGGTCATAACGTAGTATCTAAACTATCAAAAAAGGCAAAATCATGACAGCTTCAAATAACCCTGATATCTAAGCTTTTGAAAAAACAAAATCCCATATTTAATCGTTTTAAAACCACGCAAAGCATAATATTAACGACCATATAACATATATAACAATATTTTAAACAGAGCAAACTAACTAGTAAGAATTTTTGCCCCTTTTAATAACATTCAACTTCATATGTGGGCCACATTATGTACGTACGAGGAAATAATGATATAGCACTTTATCTAAAGCTGCAATAAACTAGCACAACTTTTATTTCTGAAAAGGCTGAAAAAAGTGGATGCAGTTGGCTGGCTTATTGAGAAGAGACTAAGCAAGACAGGAGCGAAGGACGTAATAATTGAGAGGTCCCGTGAGACACGTGTGTAAGTGTATTCTGCATTGGTGGGGAAAGAGGGACGAGTATTAAAGGGAGCTTCTGCTGCGTAGGATTTGCAAGTGCGTAATCACATCTGCCGGGAAGTTGATTGAAGTGCCGCTGAGGATTCGGTGGTGAAGATGGAAGCGTGGAATCGGGCCGAAATGTGAGAGTCAAGCGCCGAATTGTAGAGGAAAAGCAGGAAGGAAAATGAACCAAAAACGACAACCTGTAAAGCACGCACCGAACAACCGGCGAAAGACTTGCAAACTAGAAAATAAAACGCACACAAAGTACCTTCAGACGACACACAAAACTCTACCAGTCACTTCAGTTCAACATGAAAATGGATAAGCGCAGGGCCTTGCGTAGACTTACTTAGAAAGCACATTCTTATAGACCTTTTATGCAGCTACGGATATGCCTTACGAGACGAAATGATCCATATCCAAATAAAGCTTAATAAATCCAGCAATAAAGGAACATAATAAAGGAATACGTCCTCTATTAAGAGGCAAAATTAAATAGATCCAAAGTGGGCCAAAAGCAAAAAGAGGCATGTCCATAATTAATGGGTGCATTGCATTTTACTGAATATGCCTCGTTTTGCTTTTAAGTGCTCACGAAGGCTGCACTGCAGTGCAAAAGTAGCAAGCTTTCCAACTTTTCTAAATTCGCAAATGGAAAGTTTTGTGCTTTTATAAAAAATATAACTCGAGCATTTTGCAAACTTTCTAAAAACATATTCAATAGGAAATTTTGCAGCTTTTCAAAATCATGCCATTAGAATAATTTCCATCTTTTCTACAACATGTCGATCAGCATTATGAATAAGTATTTTTAAAAGCATAATGCAGTCAGAACAATTTGCACCTTTTCAAAATCATGCAAATAAAGCATTCTGCATCTGTTTAAAACCCATGTAAAAAACGTTTCGGAAAACATGTGTATATGTATACAAAAAATTTCAAAAATATTTTTCGCTTGTTCAAAAGCTTGTAAATAAGAGATTTTGCGCCTATTCAAAAAATGAGAAAATGTCACGTTTTACACATTTCACAAGCCTCATAGAATATAGCCTAATAGAGCATTTTGTACCTTGAACATATTTTATTGACATTTGTAAGCGCTTGAGTAGAGTTAGCAATTATGAAGTACGGAGGCATTTTGCTTCTTTGGTCTTTGTACAGAGGCAGTCTATGGGAGGAGTGGTTGGAGTGGATTTTGAGTATTTTTGTTTGACGTGATATTGTAAATTGTTCGCCATGTGCCTGGACATAAGCTGAGATGACAATGGCACGCTGCCTGGTGTTGTGAGGGAAAGGGAAATCCAAATCTACAGCGAACATATGTTCTGGACTCGTAAAATCCCCAAAGCTGAAATCGAAACGGAAAATGTCAAAAGAAATCGGAATGAGACTCTCTCCCTCGTGAATACCTGCCTCCACTCCCTCCGTCCAACACTAACAAGACCCAGGCAGGTGGGCATCTGCATAAACTACCTCCCCAAGGTGCACGGAACATCCACGTTGCCCTTCAGATTTTGGTCTTCCTTTGGGGGGAAAGGGCAGTTTGTTGGAGTGAGTGAGACCGGTAATTTATGGACGGTCCCCTCTGGGGCTGGAAAGGAGGCGAAGAAAGCGGGAGAGACACGGCTGTCACTCATTGTCAAGAGGCATACGCCACACTTCCCTCCCAGCCTTTCAAATGCCAGCCAGACTCAGACTCACTCCCTGGATTACGTCCGTCTCACAACCACGCTTCTTAGAATTCACATTTAAAATTCTAAATATTGAAACACAGGAATCAGACGAGTATTTCAACTCACTGCATCTCTTTCCATTCCACCTCAAGCGCCTCAGTCCAACCTATAAGTAGACCCACAATATTCCGGATAAATCCATGGTTTCTTAAATGCCGCCCAATCCCTTAGATTATCGGTAGTATCAGGAAACCAGGATAACTACCCAATGTTCCTTTTGCACACAATTTTTTACCTTAAAACTTTATTTTATAAGTTTTCCATCCTGCAATTTGTAAGCTGCAGTGTTTACATTTTTACAAAATGGGGAAAACGGCGTGTTTTTACACATTTTTCGTGACACAGTGTTGCATCTTCTGTTGCATCTAAACGTAAAACTAGCAAAGTTATGCGTAGCTGTTTGCTGGGTATTTACATATAATTATGACACTTTTAATAAAAAGTACGAAACATCTTAATTGCAAAATTATAAGCTTTTAAATATTCTAGATGAGAATAGAGATAGAAGCTAAGAAATTACATGTCTTGCACCTAAAGTTAATAAAAAATATTAATTAATACTAGTAATAAAACATATAGCTATATTAAGAAGGGCAGTACGAATCAAGTTCATTATTCCCTATTGAAAAGGGCTAGCAGAGACTAGTAGAGGGAAATGAGGCTGGTGTAGATCAAAGGATTTCTTTTGCCAATCAGAGTTGAGTGAGGACAGGGAATGAGTTTATTTCACACACAATCAACTTGTCAACTTCCTGAGCAGACAGAATGCAAGAGAATGTCCAGAAGGCAATAAAAGCAATGTGCACTAACTACACCACTGATAGTACAGCTCCCTTCCATGTCAATTCATTATTTGGACAGAAACTTTTATGCGGGAGACGGAAGCTCATCCGTCTTGCTGTCAGACTCGAAAAAGTTTTGTTCCAATCCCAAGAGGATTCCCATTTTTAGGCACTGCAATCCATTACTTAATATCATTTTAGAATTTTAGAGCAGCTTCCACCAACAACTCTTAAAAAAAAATGCAAACTTCAACTTTCAACATTGCTTACGGCATCGCTTCTTCATAGTTATAAATCCATGAATTCATACGAACTGACAAAAAAACTCTTCCCTGGAACCTCTGTGTCATGAGAGTTCCAAACATTACGCTCGAAGATTTGGACGAAGGCAATGAGCCTTGTGTTTACGACCTCTTACTGCATTTGCCCGCTCCAGCAAGTACAATCTTTAGATTTTTATTTGTTTTGTTTCTAAAAGGTACCTCACATGTTTTTGCAAGATGTAAAATACTCTAGTTACATGCTTTCGAAACGGTTCTGCTTCTTATACAGGCACAAAACGTCCGGTTTAAATAATTTTGAAAAATTTCGTATGTACCAGTTTTAAAAAAGTGCAAAATATCTTATTTGCATATTTTTTAAAAGGCGTATTAGATATTTTTGATTGATTGCAAAATTCTTAATGTACATATACTTTTAAAAGGTTCAAAATCATCATTTAGATTATTTTTAAAAAGGTGCAAATGTAGGTACATGTCATGTTTTTAAAAAATGGCAGAATGGCGCACTTGAGTGTGTTCAAAAAGGTACAAACTGTCATACTTTCATGAATCGAAAAGGTGCAAAATGTCTTTTTGCACGTTGTCAAACAATGGAGTATCGTACTCGCGCAAATCGAAAATAATAAAAATAATGTCTCCACTACAGTTGAGCAGGTTTTAACATAATAATTGAAATACTCCAAAGTGAGTGGGTTGGAAAGGGAATTGGAAAGTAACACTCCGGAGCTATGGAAACTAAACTGTACGCTAGAATTCGGGATTGAGGCTTTTTTTGGGTATTTTTAGGGACTAAATGCCTGAAGGAAAGAATGTTTTTGAAAGTGAAAACTGTCGTCAGCATTCCCTATTCTAGGAAGTGCTAGCCCAATTTATGTGGGCTGAAAAGTAGTGCTTATGTATGTTCGTAATTCAGTGGAAAATGAATTTTCTGAAACTATGTGATAATATGTCTATGAAGAAGAATAAATAAATAAATAGAAAGGAAAGGCAGTTGTGTACGTCAGTATCGACAGCAGACGGAAGACGGAAAGCAGAAGCGAAAAAACAAGAATAAAGCACAAAAGTGCAATGTGCAACATGCTACCCGCGTCATAACCGAAACGTGCCTTCAACTATTTAATACCTTTGACACACCGGATACATATTGGCATTGAGTGCATTCGCTACTACATTGCAAACATGCACATACAAATGTACACATTTCCAAGTAGAAAGAACTCATTCAAAGTCTTTTACGACATCAACTTGGTCACATTCCCTGTTTCAGAAATGTGTGCCAGTTAATAAATCGGTGGACGAAATACTGGGAAACACAAAAAATCTGGCGGTTATTATATGACAAGGGAGAACCGTTGTTTTTTGCAGAGGCATGTTTTTCGAAAAATGTTTAAACAGGATGGAGTAGCGAGCAGCAGAATAATTGCATGCGCTACGGAAATGTTTTCTTTCTGGATTAACAGTCGAAAAAGTCGAATTCCGTCATTCGTTCACACTTGTACGTACCTGTTGTCACTCACTCTCATTGTCCATTGTTTTTGAATACGTGTCAAAAATCTTTTTTTTATTGTGTAATTTTAACAGCAAAGTGGATTACCCTTTCACCTTAAAATACTCTTTTTTTAAAATTATTGTGATCTTAATTTTCTATTGTGCATCCGTTAGCGGTAATTTCGTATTCTCATTATTTAGGCTTTTAAAATGAATCGCTATGTAGCCAGAATTGAAATATTAATAGTGTGTGTGTGTGTCTATAGTTGTGATTATGAAACTTGCTTTTACGTTAGCAGGGAAAATGAAAGCTTCGTGTCACAAGTCGGGATAAAGATTTCATTTAAATCAGCCAGCGGCACCTAAATAATTATTTTTCTGCTCTAAAATTTTGATCTAATTTTTGCATATTATTTTGAATTAAATTAATAATACTTGTCTTCTCATCACTCAAACAGAGAAATGTGTTCTTTATGTGTTAAAATAATATGTCTTGTTGATTGTCTTTGGGAAAGTCAGTAGAGGACATTGGTGGGAATTAAATTTGAAATAATGCTTTGCGTAGAAGTTGTCTAATGGTTTCTTGAGTTATTTCAAGTTGTCATTGCATGGGAATGCTGCTCACCTGCAATGAAAAAATTAACCATTAATCATTAATGATATTTCAAATCTAAATTTGTATTCTGAAAAATACGTTTGGTCATTATTTTATTTATTTATATTGAGTAGAATTTTACTCGCCTTTTCTTCCGCAAGAAGTTCATCAATTGACGGAATCCTTTTCATTTGGTTTCTTGATAATTTAAGGAAAAAAGGCTGAAATACAAGGGTAAGAAACTTGCTGCTACATATTAAATAGGTAATTATATGGACAGTATTTAAACTTGTATCCGTTATCATCGAATAACGTTGAACACCCTAAACAGTACTTACTGTTAGTATTTACATAAATGGGAAAGAGAGGTACTTGTTTACATAGGTATGTACAGGGGCGGATCTAGAACTTTCTCATTGGGGCTAATAGCACAGAATCCCATTTTTTAGGGATCTAAAATATGAAAACGAAGACTAATGCCCAGTTTTGTGCCCAAAATTACGGTCTAGCATAAAAGTTAGGTAAATTCAGGTTAAAATAACTAGTTGCTAGTTGCAAGCAAACCATTTTCAATTTTTGTGCTTCAAAACTCAATTTAATTAATTATCTACAACGAATTTTAGGTCCGTCATTGAAAATCAATACATTATGAACTGAATAACTAGACAAAAAAGCAAACTGAAACTGAAACGAATTTACATGTGATGTGGTCGGGGGCGGGTCCCAGTAGCCCCGCCCCCTGGATCTGCCCCTATAAGAATTAACCTTCCCCCGTCGATATTTCGTGTAACCGCGTCGTTGTTTTATTTTTTGTAGACTAGGACTTGTTACGCTTTGATGGTAATACAAAATCCTTTTAGAAACATGAATTAGGTAAATAATTACTTCCTCCAGTGTTTTCGTTTGGTATTGAACCAACAGTAATTCTCGTTATTAAGTACGTAGCACATTGACTAGTCGTCTCCTTTCTTTTCGAAAGTTGCGTACACGACAGTATTCTTTTCACTTCAGAATTCAGAACCCTAATATATATTCAGTAAGACCAAATCTTGTCTTGCATGCCTCATTAGAATTGATAGCATCAGCATACAGCGACAGCAGTGTAAATTAGTTCCAGAGTTTTTAAGTCTTAGTTATTTGAATCACAGACAGAGGTAAGCAAATACAGTTTCATTGTTAGCAGTAGTTTACTGCTGACTTTTTGGTGTCGTTTTATTTTCTGCTGAAAAGTCCCTTCCTTCTTCGAAATTTCGAAATTTGGAAATTTCGTTTTATGTTAACCAGTCTTTGCTTTATTCGTCGTTCTACAGCTACCAATGGACCCGTTTGACTCGGACTCGGACCCTGACCCCTACTTAAATGGATTAGTGGACTCAGATGACGAAGAAGAGGTCAAACAGG
>JAQFZC010007005.1:0-11754 GCA_034695205.1 Dicyrtoma fusca | reverse complement strand
GCTCTTTCTATCAGTTTTGACCTTTTTGAAAGAGCTATTAACATCGAGTTTTGCTAGACTTGCAACTTGCGTCACAATGCTTCTTCATTCTCATTCTTCGTCCGCTATCAACTAACTAGTATAGAAGTGTACCCGATCTATACCGGTAAATATCTATACTAAAAGCCATCCGGCTTACAATTAGCCAGTGTCAACACAGTGCGTACTGTGTATTAATCAAATTACATCGAGAATGTTGAGTGTATTCTCTGTGTGCCAACTACTTGTCAGTTCTGTAATTCCTAAGCTCCTTCTTAAACTTCTTCGAAGTCAACTAAGTCAAGTCAGATTCACTATCAGATTCAAGCCTTCGCTTCGTTCTTTCTGTACACACGGGAAGTAGTAAGTACCTGTTATTATTCAAACAGCTTCTTTCATAAAATCTTGTATAATTAGTAGAGGATGCATATAAACTTTATATATACATTCAAATTGTGCTATCTAAATTGAAAGTCTTAAAGTGGAAAAATAGAGAATATATTTTTTAATCGAATTTTATCATTTTTAGGGATGCAGTCTTTCTTAAGTATCACTATCGCTACTATAACTGCAAAATTGCGTAACTGCAAATTGGTCAAAGAGCTCGGTTATTGAACTAACTTACTTAGGAGTTCGATTCCAAGACAAAGATACAGTCGAGGACGTAAGAAATTGAACTACGAACATCGAATTAGGGGCCCTTTTCCTTTCTTAAGGAATTGTAATACAGACCTATGTGTCTGTAGCTGTAGATACAATAGCAGTTGATAGTTCCAGCTTAACTATACGGAATTATGTACATACGCCTATAATTTAAGGGGTATTAAAAGTATTGGAAATAGCTTGTCTGGACTTTAGTTTCGTAAGTTTCTTCCTGTATGTATCAGTAGCTACAATAGTTGAATAGTTTATTAGTTGTATTAGGGCTTAGTCAGGAGCAGCAGTTGTTGCATTGTAGCTTTGCAGCAGATGAAAAAGTTTTTTTTTGTACATAATTCCTGTACAGAAAGTGCAGTACAGGATTATTGAGAGGTGAACTTATTTGACTTTAATGACTTTTCTTTTTAAACTTTTCGAAATATCAGTATTTGTCTAGTTTTGATCTTTCTAAAAATGTTAGCTGCTAGGTTTGATCTTTTTGAAAGTGTTAATTCTTAATTTTGATCTTTTAGAAAGTGTTAGTTTTTAAGGTTCATCGTTTTGAAAATGTTGGTTCCGGAGTTTGAGCTTTTTGAAAGCGCTTTCTAAATTTTGATCCTTTTGAAAGCGTTCGTTCTTAGTTTTGCACTTTTTGAAAGTTTGAATTCTAAATTTTGATCTTTTTGAAAGCGTTCGTTCTTAGTTTTTCCCTTGTTGAAAGTATAAATTCTTAATTTTGATCTTTTTGAAAGCGTTCGTTCGTAGTTTTGCACTTTTTGAACGTTTGAATTCTTAATTTTGATCTTTTTGAAAGCGACCGTTCTTCATTTTGCACTTTTTGAGAGTATGAATTCTTAATTTTTATCTTTTTGAAATCGTTCGTTCTTAATTTTAATCTGTTTAGAAAAGTTAGTTTCTAGCTTTGCCTTTTTTTAAAGTGTTATTTTCTAGCTTAAAGACTACACAATTGCCTGTTCATAATCGGTTCAATTGCACTGCACTGTATTAGCATTAGTAAGGTTTTCACTTTTTCTAACGATGAAAAAGCTATTTTACTTGAATATAAAATCATAGAAATAGACAAATAGAATCGAGATGCCATACCAGGTCTGTCAGGGAAGCAAATAGAAGACAGACAGGGAATTAACCTAGACCTGTAGGACAAAGTGAGAAGGGAGGCCCAACATATTGTTTAGAGATACAACCTGCTTTAAGGAACACTATGTATCAGTGTAGCCAAGCAATATCCCGAGATAAGAGCTTCTATCATAAATAAGTAAAATATAAGTAAGCCATTTATAGTACGGAGTATTGGGTCTGTCAGATATTACTGTGTTTCTTTCCATTTCTTGCCAAATGGTCTTCATGAAAGGCAAAACGTAATTTCAAATACAAATATCTAGTACAGATGGCAAAAGCTAAAGAACAAACTGTCCAAAAAGTTCAAAATGTGGTAAAGTACCGTAAATTCTCTATTACTACGCGGGTCTCCAATAATACGCGGGTCTCTAACAGTACGCGGGTCACGGGAAGTATTTTCAGTGTTTAAGTGTACAGAAATTAATGTAAACCTAACTTTTTAGCCACTGAATAGCTTCAATTAAATGAGACATACTTTTAAGTCGCTTAAAAGTGTCAAAATTCTTGTTTTTAGCCTGTTTATTCCAACTCAATTCGGAGTAGTAAAACGGCTAGTTTGAATAATGCGCTGGTCTCTATTAATGCGCCGGTCTCTAATTGTACGTGGGGGTCCGAGAGGCTGAATGGAATAGTGCGCGGGCGCTCTATTAGAGAATTTACGGTAATTATTTTTGTTATTATTATTTCGTTTAATTCTTCCAGAAATTTTGTAATTCTGGATCAATCGTAGTAACTGAGAGGCCCTTAATATTGTTGCAAGAACACAGATACATCTTCAGTATGATTCTATTGCTTTGCTTTTGCTTTTACTTGGTAGCCTTATATGTATATCCTACCAATCTATAGCCTATCTACTATATAGAGATAGACCATAGCTATATAGACATTTGCTCGTGATAAGATAGTGGCTGTAATAAAGTTTAAGTTGTCGAGAGAAGGACAGGGCCAGAAGGGATTAACCCTAAGTAGATTAAATAGGAAGAAGTCGACGGAAGACTTCTATCAGCACCTTGTCTGTCCTCGTCCTTGTCAACCATCCCATCTCCTCATCCCGTCCCATCCTCTTAAGATTCTTTTTCCTTTTTTTTTACCTTTTTTTGTCCTCAGGATTTAGAACCCCGTCCCTTCCCTTGTCCCTGTCCTCTTCATTTCACCATTCACTCTCGAGTTTCCTCCTATTTTTTTTATTCTCCTTTCTGTATCTTGTAAACGCAACAACAGGGCAAAATACCGTACAAAATAAAATAGGTACTGATAGCCATGTACCTACCTACATTACGTACATACATACCTAATATTAGGTTTTAGGTATATCTGGGTATTTCTATATAGGTAGTTATACAATTATAAGTAGACGGGTTTCTGTATACAGTACCTATACGTATGTAGTAGTGTCTCCGTTTTAGCTTTTTAAGAGACGAGAATTCAAAAAGACTTGCTTAGCTGTCCACTACAAATACTGACGATGGAAATGGAGAGGACAGATAGACGTGTCCGTCCAATTCAGCTTTTTTGGTCCGAGTATGTACGTCATACAGATAGAGTAATTTGAGGGCCTATTTTAATCGGTATGCACTTGTGAGCGGGCGTTTTGTTGTTTTTAATTCCTATTACTGTAATAACATGATTATGGTTGTTGTTTTTGGACAGCTTATTGTTTTTACAGTGAAAATTAACATTTTTGAAAGGATCAAGCCTAGGAATTGTAACGCTTTCAGAAGTACTAAAACTAGAAATTAACATTTTGAAAAGGGTTAAAACGAGAAACCGACGCTTTGAAAAGGATCAAAACTAGGAATGAACATTTTGAAAAGTGTCAAAATTAGGAACACACATTTTCAAATGGATCAAAACTAGAAATTAACTACTTCCAAAACGACCAAAACTAAAAATCAACATTTTGAAAAGGTTAAAAACAAGAAATGAGCATTTTGAAAAGAATCAAAACTAGAAATCAGCATTTTGAAAAGAGTCAAAACTAGGAATCAGCATTTTCAAAAAAGTTCAAAGTTAGTAATTATAACACTTTCAAAAAAAACGAAACTAAAAACCAACATTTTGAAAAGTCCCTTTTCAAAATTTCCCCCTGAAATTAAAAATGAACATTTTAAAAATAGCTTAAAACTAGACACTTGGCTGTTTCAAATAAGTCAAAGCAAGGTCAATCATGGATCTTAAAACTTAATTTCGTAATTATGATAACAAAACTGATTTTGGTAACCTACCAATACTTTCTTAAGTCATACTTTTTTGTACATTAAAGCTTTCAAAACCCCAAATCATTCAGTCTTGAAAATCATTTAAGTAATATTAAGAGGAAACCTAAATGAGGAAACGTAAAAGCAGCAACTATAGGGGAAAAATTTCAAAATTCATAAATGGTAGTGGTACTCGTTTTGTAGCATCATTTGTACTGCACAACTAGAATTTTTGATGATTTATTTGTCCGCTGAAAATAGGTGAGCTGTTTTAGTTTTGCGATGCTGTGGGTGAGTAATTGTCATTTGTCCAAAGTCCAGTCTAGTGTGTCGTGTGTCAGTGTGGATAGCCAGAACCAGCACCGAAACTAGAGACGCATTTTTCTATGTGTGAAGGATTGAGATGACAGTGTCGTGGCTTAAGAAGCAAAATTGCGTCTTTCCACTCTTCCCTATGATGAGTGTCTGTCAGCAGATTCATTTGTAATAATAATTGTAGATTGTTCTATCTTATTCCACTTACCTATGTTTTTAAATTCTTTTATATGTGCTCGTTCATATTTGCCTAAGGTGCCAGGCCAGGTGTCCATATTTTTAGTGCAGAATACTGTTATTACATCTTTTAAAACGGTGCAAAATAGCATATTTACACACGTTTTTGAAAAACGATAGAATTTGTACTATTTACATGTTTTTGAAAAGGTGCAAAATGTCTTAACTACATGTTTTTGAAAACGTGCAAAATAAGCTATTTACATGTTTTGAAAAGGTGCAAAATGTCCTATTTACATGTTTTCAAAAAGGTCCAAAATGGCCTTTTACATGTTTTTGAAACGGTGCAAAATGTCCTATTTACATGTTTTCAAAAAGGTTCAAAATGGCCTTTTACATGTTTTTGAAACGCTGCAAAATGGCCTTTTACATGTTTTTTAAAAGGTGCAAAATGTCCTACTTATACATGTTTTTGAAACGATGCAAAATGGCCTTTTACATCATTTTGAAAAGTCTAGTTTATCCTATTTAAATGACTTTGAAAAAGGTCCAAACTGTCCTACCTATTTACTTGTTTTCAAAGTGATGCAAAATGTCCTATATGCATCGTTTTGGAAAAGTGCCAGTTTCCAAATTTCATTTCCAAAAGCATGCCATCCCATAATAATAATAATTTATTATTATCATTAACACCGCCATAATGTTTTAAAAACAGTGCAAAACACTGACAAACATTCTTTCATATATTATATTTCTATTTAAATTGTCTACTGTGCCGTATGGCTGTGTATTGAGCCTAGGAAATACTTTAAATGTGCGGAATCATCATTTTGCCTCTTCGTCCCCTTTGGTCCCTGTACTCTGTGTCATCTTTTGGTCCTCCTCATTTGATTCTCATCCTCGTCTCCTCATGATCGCTCGTCCTTCCTTCCTTCCTTCGTTGTTCGTGAGCTGATCACTCTGCACTGGCCTGCACTGGGAAAACCCGGGCGTAGGTAGGTATATGCATAGCTATAGGCATAGCTATAGGTATAGGCTCGATACTGATAACCCAGAGGGAGAAAAATAGAGAGATGTGAATTTAATGGAATGTGACGAGGGTGAGAAAGGACAGGGAAAAGATGGGAAAGATTTATGACAGCTCTCCACAGATACTTATCCTCCGTCTCTTAGTTTAGTATTTTAGTCTTAGCGCACTCACTTTGCTATATGTATAGCTATATAGCTGCCAATGCTATATAGTATATAGCTATGCTATAGCTAAAGAAAAACGTAGGAAAAAATGCCAAAAAAAACGACACACTACAGCTAACTTAACTTTGAGAGGAAAGATTATATCGAACAGAACTATCGCATTGAGCTCAATTGGATTCATTTTTTTCTTTTCTGTGTCTCTCTCTCTCTCATTTTTCTGTCCTTTTATTTTTTCCTATTTGTATTTCTAACAGGACGTGTTACGTGTGTAGAATGAATTTATATGGATATATAATATGTAGGTACATATTTGCGTCAAATTCCATATGAAAAATAATACCGACCAAAACTGCCTGCCTGCCTTCAGTGTTAAGTACTAATAGGAAACCGATACATAATACGGGAGTGTGTGACCGATACAAATGTGTTGGGGTTAAATTCGGCACAATTTCCTGTCTTTAGCCTTTTTTCTGTGTCCCTCTCTCTCTGTCTGTCTCTAGCTCTTTTGGTGGCTGTATTACCAATTACTGTGTTACGTTTTTTTAACAGCTTCTAGCTCCTGAAAATGAGTAACACTCCGCCCTGTAGACTGTACGTAGATTAGGTAGGTGTGTTGTACTTTGTTAGATACAAATTTTAGCTTAAAGTTACCTACCTAGGCCTAGGTTAGAAAACTTGCATATGTATTTTTGTTTTGTTTTAATAACTTGGGTAGGTATATACTTACTAATTGTAAGTTTGTAAGTTAGATCGTAGGGTTGTTTTTTTGGAATTTAAATTGGGATAATTATTATCCGGCATTTTCAGAAATGCAGGCTTAAATTAGGTTGGAGAGTGTCTTTGAGGCAATACTACACATTGTTGGGAAATCTCCCATAACAGGGGGCTCTGAAAAGGTGTAAAGTTATAGATTAAGGCGTTTCTGAAAAGGTGCAAAATGTGATATTTACATGTTTTTAGTTTTTACAAACGGGCAAAATGTCCTTTTTACATGTTTTTGAAAAGGTGGAAAATGTCCTAATTTAATGTTTTTGAAAAGGTGCAAACTGTCCTATTTACATGTTTTTGAAAAGGTGCAAAATGTCCTATTTACATGATTTTGAAAAGGTGCAAAATGTCCTCTAATAGTTGCCGGGGTTTTTAACATGTAAATCGTAGGACTGACTCTCCTTGCTTAACCAGATTTAAGCAATAGTTGCCGGGGGCAATTAATACAGAAAATACGGTATTTACGTAGCTAAAACAAGTACCTAGTTACTTATCCCATTTTGCATCTGTACAAAATGTGAGTAGCGACGTAAACTGCAATACAATTGCATTTATGACGTCTCTGCTGACAGCCCAGCAGCCTGAACTGGTTAGTGAAGCTCGTATACTTACTAGCAGCTAAGTTGAAGGGTAACAGACGCTGTCTAGCTCTGTAAGAAATCGACAGAGAAATTGACAAACCTTGTAAAGTCAAGCAAAAAAGAAGATTTAAGTCGAAAACAACTGCCTGCGTACGTATACCTATAGCCATGCAAAATGGTCAAAATGCGTTAGATACCGTATATATGGAACTGCAAATGATCTGTACTTAACTACAGAAATACTGAAGAAGATATTTAAAAAACTAGAAACTATGTTTTAGCCATTTTAAATTTTGCAATCTGTAGTCTGTCTGTACGTAGCTACTTTGGACTCTACCTTCAAAATGTTTGCTCTTGTTTTCTGTACAATCTTTAAAGCGGTGTATCGGTAAAGCAGAATATTCTTTTTTCTCCACCAAACCCAAAAATGTCACTACTAAAAATTAAATTTTTTCGAAAATATGCAAAACTAGTAACTAACACTTTCAGAAAGGTCAAAACTAGAAAGTTGCACTTTTAAAAAATGTCAAAACTATAGAAACTAACGTTTGCAAAAAGATGAAAAACGAGCAACTATCACTTTCAAAAGGGTCCAAAATGGAAAGTAGCACTTTCTAAAAGGTCAAAACAACAAAGTACACCTTTCAAAAACATTCAAAACTAGTAACCAACACTTTCAAAAAGCTCAAAACAACCTATTACCATTTTCAAAAACATGTAAAACTAGATATTACCTTTTCGAAAAGGTAAAACCTTTTAAAATGGGCTTTTTGTGTGTGCCTTATTAATTTGCTTTGCTATGTTCTATTTCCACCCAACTTCAGTCTGATGATAACTGCAGTCTGTAAAAATAATTCTTAGAACCGAAAACCGAAACCGTAGCCGCTCTTATTTTCTTAGACCTTGATTTCACTTGCGACTTTAACCATGGTTAACTTTAACTATAGTTAGTTTATCCATGATTAGCGTGTGAAATCCGCACTAACCATCGTTTTTACCCATAGTTAGTGCGGATTTCACACGCTAATCATGGATAAACTAACTGTAGTTAAAGTTAACCATGGATAAACCTGCACGTGAAATCAAGGTCTTAGCGGCGTCGTAAAAGTTTCGTACGCGTGTGTGTTTGTGTGAACAGAATAAAAGCCAGCTTTATTTTTTGTTTTAAATCCGAATCGATTCATTGGATGGGATATGTGGTTGGTTTTTGTATTCTCTACTTTTTTATTTTGTTAAATTTTTTCACCAAATCCAATTCACAAGTCCAAGTCGAAGTCAGAATTTTTAGAATCCCAATCCTAGGAGCGTACATACACATTTTTAGTCTTATTTTCTAGCATTTTCTAGCATATTCTAGCATTCTAGGATTTTCTAGGAGCAAAATTGTACTTGATACACCGTCCAGAGGGGAATTGGAATTGGAGTTGTTGTCGAGTCTATCTACGCCTATCGTTTTTTGAGATCCCCTTCGTTTGATGAGACCTGTCAGCCTGTCCTTTCCAATCTAGACACTTTTTTCAGTAAAAGCATCAGCTTCCCCACACACACAGAACAGACAGAGAACCCAGAACCCGAGACAGTGAGTGCCAAAGCAAAAGAAAAAGAAAGAGAAAAAGAAATGAAATCGAAACGAAAGAAAAGTAAAGAACCGAAAGAAAAGCTCGAATTCCGAATCGTTTTTTTTTTATTTTTCCGGCTGTTTTTGTTGGTGTTGCTGTTGCTGCTGTTGTTGTTGTTGTTATTGGTGGTGTGTGTGGTGTTCAAGTATCTTTTCTTGATCGTACAATTCGTGAAAGAAAAAGAAAGGAAACTGAAGAAGAACTGCTTGCGACTGCTCCAATAACTGTAGCATAAAGTATTTAGTGGGCTTCGTGAGAATTCCGATTCCGATTGGGGCTTTGCAAATGTGACGCCATGAAAATTTCCAGTATTTCAGTTTATTGTTAGCTTTATTGTCTAAGCCATCTTTAATAAGTATTGAAGTTTGAGTACTTTAATAAGTATTGATTTCCAATGACGAACCTGTGTTTCCACTGTGTGTCACAGTAGTATGGTTCGGCATTTTCGTATTTTAAAAACGATAGTGATATAGTATGAAGTTTTACACGTTTTGAAAATGTGTAATATCAATATATATTTGCAACTTTCAAAATATTCATGTGACGTTTTGCCTCTTTTGAAAAGTGTAATGCGAGGTTTTATACACCTTTTGAAAATGTTAGTTTGACGTTTTGGCTCTTTTGAAAGAGTGTAACGTCATTTTGTACAGCTTTTTAAAATCCTAATTTGACGTTTTGCTTGTTTTGAAAAAGTGTAAAAACAATATATTTGCAACTTTCAAAGTGTTAGTGTGACTTTTTGCCTCTTTTGAAAAGTGTAATGCGAGGTTTTATACACCTTTTTAAAATGTTAGTTTGACTTTTTGCCACTTTGGAAATTGTGTCATGAAATGTTTTACACAGCTTTTGATATGTTAAAATTAGTTTGACGCTTATTTGCGTTGCTTTTGAAAACGTGTAGTGCCTCTTTCTATAGCTTTGTAAAACGGGAATTTGACCATTTGACGTTTTGTCTCGTTGGAAAGAGTGTAACGTCATTTTTACAGCTTTTTGTAACGTTTTGACTCTTTCGAGAACGAGTAATATAATTTTCTACAGCGTTTCAAAATGTTAATTTGACGTTTTACGTCTTCTGAAAAAGTGTAATACTCGATTTTAAAATTGTGTACATAGGTGCCTACTAGAACTGTCACACAGTATAGCTTTTGTGGCTCTTAAATAGAAGGAAATGTCCGATTTACACTGTTTCAAAAATATCCCTAAAATACTATGCCGTTTAAGAAAAATCTTTGAAAATTAACGAATTCGGGTATTTGTACTGCGACAAGATGAGTGACCTGAGATATTATTACGTGTCTACCGTCCAAACCTACATCACTAGTAAGCATTGCTCGTATCTAATTTTAATTTTGTACAATATTTTGAACAATTTATTTCTTGTTTTTTTCAGAAAATGAAGTTCCTGAAGGTTTCCCGGTCATCACGAATCCCCCCACAACGAAAGTGGTGGAGAAAGGACGGACGGCCACACTCACTTGTGAGGCGACGGGGAAAGGGCCCTTGAACATCGTTTGGCTCAAAGACCTGTTGCCTTTCCCTGCCTCGGAACGATTCTCTTTTGTCGGACAGAATGGAGGTACGTCTTTCACTCCTTTCACTTTTACTTTCCCTACACAAACAACCTCTTCACAAAACTACTTCGCCCAACTACCCACCAACTTAGACTTGGAACGTTGGACACGGCAAACACCAAAGGAAACTTGCAAAACACTTTTTTTTGTACTATTTCCATAGCAAACCCACACAGTGCCAACTGCCCACAAACATTCAGCTTCAATTTTCTCTTTGAATCCATCAACGTTCTATAAAGGCAGCATCAGTAGGTCCGTTAAATTCCGTTTTGCTGTACAAACATGGATCCATTCCACCCCATTGCTTTTATTTGGCAATTTAATTTGGCATTTATCATTTGTCATTTTTGGTGCATCAACTGCAAAAACGTTTGTCGAGTTAAGAAACGCTTATATCCCGTTTTGCCACTTTTTAAAAGGTGTTAAAGAGTGTTTTACAACTCTTAGAAACGTTAAACTCACGAATCTTTTTTTTTGAAAAGGTGTAATAGAATGTTTTACACCTTTCAGAAACGTTAAAATCACGTCTTGCCCTTTTTGAAAGGTTAATATAGTGAAATTTACAACTTTCAGAAAAGCTAATGTCATGGTTTCCTTTTTTGAAAATGTGTAAAAGAGTTTTCTACAACTTTTAGAAACATTAAAATCACGTCTTGTGCCTTTTTTTAAAAGTTAATATAGTGTGGGGTACAACTTTCAGAAAACATTATGTCATGTTTGCCCTTTTTGAAAAGGTGTAATAGGATGTTTTACACCTTTCAGAAACAACTATATTATGTTTTGTCCTTTTTAAAAAGGCGTAAAAGAGTATTTTACCACTTTTAGAAACGTTAAAATTACCGCTTGCCTTTTCTGAAAACGTGTAAAAGAGCGTTTTACATCTTTTACAAACGTTAAAATCACGTCTTGCCTTTCTTGAAAAGGTGTAAAAGAGCGTTTTACAACTTTTAGAAACGTTAAAATATAGCCTTGCCACTTTTGAAACGGTGTAAAAAAGTATTTTACAACTTTTGAAAACGTTACAATCATGTCTTGCCTTTTTTGAAAAGGTCTAAAGGAGTATTTTACAACTTTTAGAAAAGCTTATGTCATGTTTTTTTTCTTGCCCTTTTTGAAAAGGTGTAATAGAATGTTTTACACCTTTCAACAACGACTATATTTTGTTTTTGCACTTTCTGAAACGGTGTAAAAAGTATTTTACAACTTTTAGAAACGTTAAAATCAAGACTCTTGACACTTTTGAAAAGGTGTTATAAGATGTTTTACACCTTTCAGTTTTCAGAAACTACTATATTATGTTTGGCCCTTTTTTGAAAAGGTGTAAAAAGTCTTTTACAACTTTTAGAAACGTTAAAGTTACGTCTTGCCACTTTGGAAAAGGTGTAAAAGAGTGTTTTACAACTTTTAGAAACGTTAAGATGAAGTCTTGCCTTTTTTGAAAAGTTCAAATATGAATGAATGAATGAATGAATGAATGAATTTATTCATTGGGTCGATTTGACCGTTTCGGTCCATACAACCTGACTCAACCAGT
>JAQFZC010007004.1:0-11755 GCA_034695205.1 Dicyrtoma fusca | reverse complement strand
TACCTATGTAGCTTCTACGGCCACGTCGACGGACTGGACACGGGACGGACTGACCAGCGGTCTAGTATTTGACCCAAGTATGTCCTATACCCTTTCCTAGCGGGCACATTACAGACTATTGCCACTAACTAACGTTTTCATTTTGGCCGGATTTGTACAAGCAGAGAGGGCAGTTTTAGGGACTTTTCCCGGTGTGCGACCTCAAATGACGTTGTAAACAGTGTTTTATTATTGTTCTGTAGTTGTACAGTCGACATTAGAACTTCTTTTGCTCTTCAACCCACTTTGAGTCCCCTTGCTTTGGATTCAGTTTGCAAACTTTCTCGTGGCTCTTCTGATGTGAAACTTGTGCAAATCCTCTCGTGCAAAACTGGCAACTGTGCGGCTTCTCACGAGTGTGCGTGAATATGTGGATTCGTAATTCTGTTCCTGATCTAAATTTTTGGCTGCAAAGGTTGCATTGAATTGGTTTCTCCCCCGCGTGGGTCATCGTATGACGTTTTAAACTAGATTTTTGTGCTGCTGAAAAAGTACACAGTGGACACTTAAACTCTTTTTGCATTTCAATCCAATTTGGTTCACTCTGTTTCGGATTTAGCTTGCACGTTTTCTCGTGACGAATTTTGTTAGAATATAGTCTAAATAATCTTGTACAAAAGACACAGTTGTAATGTTTTTCACCAGTGTGCGTCATAATATGGTGGTTCAAATGTTCTCTTCGAGAACTTTTGTAGTTGCACAGCGTGCAAGCAAATGGCTTCTCTCCCGTATGGGATCGCAGATGAGTTATTACGTTATGCTTATATTTTGAAGAATACTTGCAGAGATTACACTTGTAGGGCTTGTCTCCTTTTTCGGAGTCTGCGCACACTTTTAGCCTTGTCAATTCTACTTGAAGAGTGTTGGTGATGTTGAATCGCTGCAGAAGTTTCTTGGTTTTTACCCTTGCTGTCGTCATTTTCTCGCGACTTCAAAGACACGTTTTCTCTGGAAAACGCTCCTCAGTTTGTGTGGTTAGGCTTTCAACTTCGTGTGCATTGGAAACCTTCGACTCTTCTGATATGGCTTATTCACTTTCAAACAAAACTATTTAGGAAAAAGCTTCGACTCGCTGATTGCTAGGCACAGCTTAGGGAACTAAGTCTGTTTATAATTTTTGGGAGCTTTTATTTCTATTCGTGCATTGTGGGCTTCAAGTTAAAATAGAAACTGGAGGTTTGGCAACTTCTAATAGGAACACTATTTTCCTGTCACCATGCAGTTTATTAAAAGCCAAGTATTTACATATATTTATTTCCCGAGCCTTTTTCTTTGCCCTCCGGGCCGACAGCACAGTCATAATAGTCCCTTTGACTTTGCTTCACTTAATTAGAAATCCTGAAATTAAAATAAATGTGGACTTTTACACTATACAATGGTTCCTAATGAACGACCATTCTTATTCGATCTGGAAGACGCATAATTAATTACTATATTTACCCAGCACTAATGCCTTTCTTCAATCCAAAGCATTGAATTGCTTTGAACTACTGGACTCACTGTAAACTTTTAACAACTCAGCGGAGTAATGATTTATATTTCCGAATGTTATTCTCACATACAAACTTAAATATTAGTATTAGGGTAGAGGCTTCTAACTGTGGTCGCTTTTTGCAAAATAGTACTTTCAAAGCTCAAAAAACGATAATACGTGCTACTGTGGAACAAAATAAATAACTGGGCCACATTCCTCAACCAATTTCACGCAATTAGATGTAATTGTTTTTAATTTTGGCTTCATTTGACTTTAAAAAATGAATCTCAATGGGACAGGTTAGGTTCAATTAAAATCACTCTGGGTCTTGTAACTGTGGTCGAATGACTTGCAACTGTGGTACCACCAGTTTTTCTTCAGTATCAACGGTGAACCAAATTCGAACGCAACCTGTTTGGAATCTTTGGGTATTAGACTTCCTATAGAAGGTGTGTCAGATTTTGACTGACCTTTTACAGTCAAGACAAAAATGGGTGAACCACAACTACAAGCCGACTACAATTACACGCCTTCACCTTACAAACATATGTCATTAGCTATTAGAAATAATAAACAATATATTCATCGCTTCAAAAATACTAAAACTGAGCTATTTACATTAGCTTTGAGCATTTAACCGTTTTCAATTTTTTGAAAATTGAATTTGACCAAATTTTGACTTCAAAAACAGTTAAAATACAATTATGACTTTTTCCGACTTTTACGCTTTCAATTTTTGCGTTTGCAGTCTATAATTGGAAGCAGGAACTTCCAATTTATTCTATGAAACGAGAAGTGGATTTATATTTTAATTTACAGGCATAAATTCCAAATTCAAAGTAGATCACCGTTGCAAGACTAACCCCGACCACATTTAGAAGACCACTCAACAGTTTTTGATATTTTGTAGGATACTTCAGAAATTGAAAACTATAATTAACATTCTAAATCTGATTATTATACCACCAAGCCAACTTTCCTGAGCAACGTCTGGAAGAAAACTGAGTGCATTAGTCGTTTCCTACGTCTCCTCTCCAGTGCCATCCTGAAAACTTGAGAAAACGAACTTGTTTTCACAGTTTTAGGATACGCTTCGTTCTAAATATTCGCACATTATGAGTTTTCAAACGTTCCTGAAACAAGGCACACCAAAAGTACTCTGAGGCTTACTCTATCAACTGCATACAGAGTTGCCTGCAAAAATTGCTTCGGTCAGTGTGTTTTTGTAAGCGACCACAGTTACAAGTGAACCACAGTTAGAAGCCTTTACCCTAATTATGTTTATTCCTGTCTAACATGTGAAATGTACTCATCTGCTTCGCGTGAGTAAATTGTTGCGTGGTTGTTTGGATTAAAAAATGCATTTAATTAGGGCAGAGTTTTACGTGGAACTCTTTGATATGATTTAAAAGCCTGGAAGTTGAGAGCGTTGTAAAGTCACATTCAGGACACTTGCACCCTTTTTCGTTTACATGCATGTGTCCCAAATGGCGATGAAGGCTTGAATTTTCGCTGCATTTGTAGAAGCAGAGAGGACAGTTGTAGGGCTTTTCCCCGACGTGTGACCTTGTATGCTTTTGTAGATCCCCTTTTTTTATGGTTCTGTATTTGCACAAGTGACACTTGAACTTCTTCTGCTCTTCAACCCATTTTGCGTCGGCTTGCTTTGGATTCAATCCACAAATTTTTTCGTGGTCTTTCTGATCTGTGACTCTTGCGAATCCTCTCGTGCAAAACTGGCAATTGTTTGGCTTCTCACGAGTGTGTGTGAATATGTGACGTCGTAATTCTACTCCAGATTTAAACTTTTTGCTGCAAAGGGTGCATGGAAATGGCTTCTCCCCCGTGTGGGTCCTCATATGGATTTGTTTTAAATCCGATTTTCGTACTGTTGAATAAGGACACAGTTGACACTTGAACGTTTTTTGCATTTCTACCCAACTTGGATCATCGTGTCTTGGATTTAACTTGCAAACTTTTTCGTGAGTAATTTTGTTATAATTTGTTGTAAATGGTTTTCTACAAAAGGCACAGTTGTAATGTTTTTCGCCGGTATGCGACACAATATGGCTGTTCAAATGATGCCTGTTAGAACTTCTGTAGTCGCAGAGATTGCAAACAAATAGCTTCTCTCTTGTGTGGCATCGCAGGTGCTTTGTTACGTCGGATTTAAAGTTTGAAGAGTACTTGCAGAGGTGACACTTGTGAGGCTTGGCTCCTTTGTTTGAGTACGTGTACACTTTTAGCCTTTTCAACTGGATTTGAAGAGTTTTTGTGATGTTGAACTGCAGCAGGAGCGCCTTGTCTTCCTCACTAACTGCCGTCATTTTCTCACTACTTCAAAGATTAAAATTTTCTATGGGAAATGTTCCTCAGATTGTGCTGTTAGTCAAACGTCAACTGCAAGTTTACTTGGAAAGCTTGGACTCTTGTGATATGGCTTATACACAAATTATTAGACTGAAAACTATTTAGGTGTAGGATCCCTGATTGTGAGGCAGAATTCAGAGAACTAACGGTATTTTTATAAGGTGAGGGAGCTTTACTGCATATCTGCCTTGTGATTCTCACGGAAAAATGAGCTTTGGCAACTCCTTAAACTTTTGAAACCCTTTCACTAGCTTATAAAAAGTTAAGTAGTTTTACTTTATTAGTCCTTTTCTACGCCTGCCGTGCCGACAGCACAGCCATAACTGTTCCCTTCGCCTTGCTTCAATTAGTTAATAATAGTTCCGAAATTAAATTTAAAATACATGTCGACGACCACACTGCTTTGGGTCCAACAGAAAATTTTAAGCCTATTTAATTATTATTTGATTCGGTTTTGCCCCAAAACGGATTTGCCCCATATTACGGTTTTGCCAATGCTTACAGTATATTTATTTAAAAATATTTATTAGTTAAGTTCAATGTAGTTTCAAAGAGCTGACACGTTTGCACAGTCAAAGGTTTTTAAGAAATATTTGAATCACTTTAATGTCGTAACAGACCAGCAGAACATTGATTTTTATTTCTGAATCTTATTCTCACATATTTGAATTCCTTAAATAAATATTAGTGGGCAGTAATATATTTATTCCGAGGTCTATCACATAAAAAGATATATTATTTGCTGTGCTTGAATTTATTGTCTCGTTATCTGGTTTAAACAATGCTACTTATTCGTTCGACGTTTTAAGTGAAATTCTTTAGCGTGATTTAAAAGCTTAGAAGTTGAGAGCGTTGCAAAGTCACATTCTGAACACTTGTGCCCGCTTTCTTGGAGGTGCTTTCGTCTCAAATGGCGATGGATTCTTGAAGTGTCGCTACGTTTGTACAAGCATTGCGGGCATTTGTAGGGCTTTTCTCCTGTGTGCGACATTAAATGTCTTTCTAGACTAGCTTTTGTTAATGTTCTGTATTTGCACAGTTGACACTTAAACTTCTTCCGCTCTTCAACCCACTTTGCGTCGCCTTGCTTTGGGTTCAATTTGCAAATTATCTCATGCTTCTTCTGATATGCAGCTAGTGCGAATCCTCTCGTGCAAAACTGGCAAATGTGTGGCTTCTCACGGGTGTGAGTGAATATGTGATCTCGCAAGTTCGCTCTTAAGCTAAACGCTTCGTTGCAGAGGGTGCATGTAAATGGCTTCTCTCCTGTGTGGGTCATCATATGACGTGTTAACCTTGACTTGTCTGCTGCTGAATATGGACACACTTGACACTTAATCGGCTTCTGCATTTCAACCCAACTTGGATCACTCTGTCTCGGATTAAGCTTGCACGTTTTCTCATGACGTAGTTTTGCAGTTTTTGTTTTAAATGCTTTTCTACAAAAGGCACACTTGTAATGTTTCTCGCCAGTGTGTGTCGAAATATGGTCGTTTAAATGAATCCTACTGGAACTTGTATAGCTGTAGAGCGTGCACAGAAAGGGCTTCTTTCCCTTGTGGGATCCCAGCCGCCGTGTTGAGTCGGCTTTAATCTTCGCAGGATCTTTGCAGAGGCGACACTTGTGAGTTCCATCTTCTTTGTTTGAGTTTGTGCCAACTTTTAGCCGTGTCAACTGGATGTGAATTGTTTGTGTGATGCTGAACCGCGCCAGGAGCGCCTTGCGTCCTTGGCTTGCTTCCGTCATTTTCTCGCTCATTGGAAGATCCAAGTTGTCTCTGGGAAAGGCTCTCAGTTTGTATTGCTGGTTTAACGTCAACTGTCAACTGTAGGTTTAATTGGAAAGGTCTTTTACTCAAATTAACGAACTCTAAACGAAAAAGCATTCAGTAGAAGACGTTGAACCCGGATTATGAGTTCAGTAAATTGAAGGGTCTTTTTATAATGTGAAGTGCATTTATTTCTGTTCATGCCTTGTAGGTTTCACGGAAAAATGAGCCTTAGCTACTGCTTAGAGGATTATTATTTCCCTGCCGTCAGACTATTGAAAGCCAAGTATTTATATTTATACCATGAGGCTATTCCTTTAAGGCCGGACTGACAGCGCATTTATAACTGTCATCTTGGCTTCACTTCACTTACATAGGTATGTAATTAGACACTCTGAAATTAAACAAATACATGTCGACCTCCACACTTCACTGTAGTGGGTCTTAGAGTTAAGGTGTTAAAAGCACTTATTGTTAAATAAAACTATTATTAATATTAATTGTGAGGATACGGAAATGAATATGAGCCTGTCGTCTAGGTGGTTTCACTCATTTGTGAGTGCAGACTGTGGACGGGCTGATGAATTGATGCTTTGCTTTGTGTGAGAGGATGTGTGGAGCGTGAGTGTGCAAAAATAGCAACAAGTGTACTGTACGTAACTGCCAATTATTATAAGGCGTAATGCCTATAGTTTATTGAATAGGATAAGAAGAAGCTGCTCAATGCAAGCTATAGAGAGGTGATCTAAGATCAAACCAAGAGTCAAGGAAGACGGAGTAAGATTGCCTGAACAGAGGAGCTGTTCAGCTGTTATATAACATGGTGTGGGTGGGAGTAGGTGCGGAACTATGTATGTAGTTCCTAACAATCTTCCACCCACTAGGTTTAAATTAATTTCCTAATTAATTAAAATGAATTAAATACTAAAAAGGAAATAATAAAAAATAAAAATACACAAAAAATTGAAGAAATGGAAGAGGGGGCGGAGAGTTATGAGGAAGGTAATAAATGGGAAGCCTTTACGTGTGATCACGTAATTAATGGTAATGATTGAAGAGGGCGGTTGATGGATTGGGAATCTGCTTCTGTGGAAGGAATTGTCTCGTGGCCAGTCATTATTACAAATGGACGGGCAGGGAAGGAGTGGACTGGATCGCGTCTTGAGGTGAGTACAATTTTAACAAAGTTTACGTAATTTTAACAACTGTCGCATGAATGTAAGTGACATAAATACAATTGAGCACGTTCTGGTGTATAATAATCGAGAAATAACAGAGAAATAATGTGGTTTGAAGGAGTGACGGGTACGTATGTAGCCGAATTTCGGAAAAAATCGGATGAAGGCGGCCCGTCGGTGAAGATGGCCGAAATGGATAATCGTAACAATAATCATTCAGAATAATTATAAAATGATACTTTAACAATAATGGTGTCATAATTACGTAAAATTACAGGTGTGTTTACAGGTAATGAGTATGTATGTACGCTAATGCTAAAACATAGTGTATCATTGTAATTACAGTCTTACTGAATGGAAGGGGGTGGGGCATTTGCGGTTGGAGTCTTGCTTAGTTGGTGTTCATCCCGGATGGGGACAGGGGGGTCAGCGAGTAGCTACGCGGTTCACTAATTCGGAGGATTTGCTATCACTGTCTGGACTTAAGGGCTAATTAGGAAAGTGACATGCAAATATTATTGTTGTTGTAATTAATAATTGATACAATGATTATGAAAAGGGAATGGAATAATGGCTAGGTTGTTGTGTTTTAGAGCAATGGACAACTAGAAATCGGAGCGTTTCGTGTTAGTTTGTTTTTTAAAAGTGTTCATTAGGGTATCTCTTCATCTTAGGTAGGTGCACGTCAAGTTAGAAGTACAGCGACCGAAGTAAGAAGAAGATGACAACAAGGGGAGTTTTTGCGCTCTTCCAACATGTTAACCACTGTGATAGGGTTGCGTCCCGTGCAGTAATGACGGGTAGGTAGGGTGACATTTAGATGAAGTAGGATGGGATAGGTGAATAGGGGTTGATAATTGAAAATTTAACGAGAATTGCATAAAACGTAATCCTGAAGGTTCATAACTGGGAAAATAATGATTCGAGTTTGATAAAGGAAGTATCAGCTAATAGAGTAAATGTGAATAAATGGCCAATATGGCTGGTTTTAGGATTGCTCATAATGAGGGAATCTACCCATGGGGGTGGGCTTAAACTTTGAGTGTTTAGAAAATGGTTACGACGTTGAATGTGTGGGATGGAATGAAAGGAAGTTGAAGGGGTTATGAATGCTAACTAGGGGAAGGAATACAATTATTTGGAGAAAGTCTAAATTAAGGATTACTGATTTTAACATTGAATTGAACGATAAAACGAACAATTTATAGTAAAATAAAAATTGAATGACTGGTCTTTAACTAAGGTAACTATACACAAGTAGGGTTATTGGAATTAATAACATATAAGCTAGAAAACTTGCATTCAAAAGATGACGGTAAATTAAAGAAAATTATGAAACTAATAATTACAATACTAGGTAGTGTTGAGTAAATGCTAACCTATATGGGGGATGACATTAAGGGGAACATGTTAAACAAGCCTAAGTGCAATCCAAGGGTTGGTTGGAAGTAAGAACTAACCTAAATTATGTACATGAAGTTAAACTTAATAGCTAACGGCTAACATATTTAATTCCAGCAAATGACATAATGTCAATTATAACATTTATGGCGTAGTGCCAAATCCAGTAACAGTACATTTTTAATTTGGAGAACTAAAGGAACGTAATAAGTTTATTGTAATAAGATTAATAGGTAGTGTAAAGGAAAATCATAATAATGTGGGCATCAATGTCAGTTACAATCTGAACCCAAGCGGTAATCGCTAGTTATTCTACTCGTGATGACGATTATCGAACAGGTATCCACTAATGGGATTGTTAGAAGGAATGGCTCTAATAGCACAATAATAATTGCAAAATTATAATTAATAACAGAATAAATGCCTCATAGGCTTATTGTTACTCAATGTAACTAGCGTATTGCTCTTTAGCAGGAGAAGTTGAGCTGCAGACCCAGATGGTACTACTCTAGCTAGAAGGGAATAAAAGAATGATTAAAAACAAAGACTAAGATTATGTGATATTTACATACATGATCTGAATCTCTAGATTGGATTCATCTGTGAAGAGAGGAAATGTAGATCCTGAATATACGTCAAATCATTCCGTTGATAGGGATCTCAGCGTCCACACGTAGCCGGCCACTGTACAATAGCCAGATACATGACGATAAAGTCTAAGTTCCAGTAGGTATGCGAGAAGACAAGTCCATTGTAGATAGTGTCGACGGCTGACTAGTCCGCTAAGTAGTCCCAGCGGATTAGTTCGAAATCAGCTGTCGGCCTGATCTTGTGGAGGTAGATCCAAGTTAGAAAGTTCCATGTGAGTAAGTCGGAGTGGGCGTAATGCCTATAGTTTATTGAATAGGATAAGAAGAAGCTGCTCAATGCAAGCTATAGAGAGGTGATCTAAGATCAAACCAAGAGTCAAGGAAGACGGAGTAAGATTGCCTGAACAGAGGAGCTGTTCAGCTGTTATATAACATGGTGTGGGTGGGAGTAGGTGCGGAACTATGTATGTAGTTCCTAACATAATGTTCCAGTAATTCAAGAAATAGTCATGAACACCCTTGTTTCATTTTATACGAACCATCTAATCTTTTTCAAAGATTAATTTAAAGGTGCAAACTATGTACGTTTGTCTATGGCAAAGATGACGGTCGTTGAAGTTTAAATTCTCTCTTTCAGTTTAAGTAAGGATGTTGTAGGATTTGTAGGATATTTTAGGAGTAAGCAACACCTTACTGGTAACTATCTATAAAGTAGTTTTATTTAACTGCAACTGCAACCAATGCAGATTTAATTATAAGTTACTATTGTAGTACCCTTTTGTTTTTTTTAAGGGTTTGTAGTACCCTTTCCTTTTTTTTGGATGGAAACATCATTTATGGCAAGCTCTTTATTTAACAAGAAGCTCATTAAAAAAATGGATGATTAATTTTCTATGCATGACACAAGGAGACGTCCATAAATGACATTATGTGATTTAAAAAAAAAGAACTAGAGCACTTTTGACACCGGGTAGTTGGTGAAATTTGATCTGTTCAGAGATGCAACACATCTGATAACTGCATTGGTGGGTTGAAAACTGTCGAATGTGATACGTACGCATATTAATAAAGGCGAAGTATGGCAGGGATATATTGTGACGGTCACTGAATTTGAAATTCTCAAATTCACGCCATTTAAGCTTACGCTTTGTAGGATAATATTTTAGGAGTAAGCAAACATTGTTCTAGACATCAATAATGTAGTAGATTTGTTTAAACAAATTTATTAGTTAAGTCAAAGTAGTTTTAAAAAACTGATACAATTGGAAAGCAATGAATTTCTTAGAACTATTGGACTAACGTTTAACTTTTATCTCGTAAAAGCTCATGAGAGTAGGAATTTTTATTTCGGAATATTCTCATAATATTTGAATAACCTAAATATTCGTATATGAATTATATTTATTCCGATGTCTGTCATGTAAAATATATCCATCGGTTTTTCTTGAATACCCTCTTTCGTTCTTCTTGGTTAAATATTGTTACTTAATCGTTTTTACTTTTAAGTGGAAATCTTTGACATGCTTTACAAGCTTAGAAGTTAAGAGCGTGGCGAAGTCACACTTGGGATACTTGTAGCCCAAGTGTGACTTTCTTTGGCATGTTTGCATCTCAAATGGCTAAAAACTTTTGCATCTTGGTCGGATTTGTACAAGCAGAGAGGGCAGTTTTAGGGCTTTTCCCCGGTGTGCGACCTCAAATGACGTTGTAAACAGTGTTTTATTATTGTTCTGTAGTTGCACAGTCGACACTTGAACTTCTTTTGCTCTTCAACCCACTTTGAGTCCCCTTGCTTTGGATTCAGTTTGCAAACTTTCTCGTGGCACCTCTGATTTGACACTTGTGCAAATCCCTTTGTGCAAAACTGGCAACTGTGCGGCTTCTCACGAGTGTGTGTGAATATGTGGAGTCGTAAATCTGTTCCTGATCTAAATTTTTGGCTGCAAAGGTTGCATTGAATTGGTTTCTCTCTCGTGTGGGTCATCGTGTGACGTTTTAAATTTGATTTTTGTGCTGCTGAAAAAGTACACAGTGGACACTTGAACGACTTTTTAGTTTCAATCCAATTTGGTTCACTCTGTCTCGGATGTAGCTTGCACGTTTTCTCGTGACAAATTTTGTTAGAATTTTCTTTAAATAATCGTTTACAAAAGGCACAGTTGTAATGTTTTTCACCAGTATGTATCATAATATGGTTGTTCAAATGATCTCTTCGAGAACTTTTGTAGTTGCAGAGCGTGCAGGCAAATGGCTTCTCTCCCGTATGGGTTCGCAGGTGAGTTTTTACGTTTTGTTTATATTTTGAAGAATACTTGCAGAGGTGGCACTTGTAGGGCTTAGCCCTTTTTTTTGAGTCTGTGCACACTTTTAGCCTTGTCAATTCTAATTGAAGAGTGTGTGCGATGTTGAACCGCAGCAGATGCGCCTTGTTTTTTTCTCTTGCTGTAGTCATTTTGTCGCGACTTCAAAGATACAATTTTTGTCTGGAAAACGCTTCGTAGTTTTTTGGTTGGCCAGACGTCAACTGTGTGTGTACTTGGAAACCTTGGGCTCTTCTGATATGGCTTATTCACTTATTAAACAAAAGTATTTAGGAAAAGGCTTCGAACCGCTGATTGCGAGACACTGGCAAGTAAAATAAAAGGTCTTTTTATAACGTGAGGGAGCTTTCATTTGTGTTCATGCCTTGCGGGTTTCAAGGAAAAATAGAAAACTGAGGCTTAGCAACTGTTAAAGGGATTACCATTTTTCTTTCACCAATTTATTAAATGCCAAGTATTTATATTTATTATACTCGAGACCTTTTCTTTGCCAGCCGAGCCGACAGCACAGTCATAATGGTCGCCTTAACTTCGCTTCACACCTGTTCAACGGTCGGGCGGTAACCGCTCACAGCTTTCGGTTACCGCAGAACCGCGCCTCTACCGCATTTAC
>JAQFZC010007003.1:0-11755 GCA_034695205.1 Dicyrtoma fusca | reverse complement strand
GGTGGCGGTGGAGGGGGCGGCGGCCGTAAGGGCGGGAATGGGGGTGGACGGAATGGTGGGGCGGGCGGGTAAATTCAAATTTTTTTTCAATAAAAGTTGTGCACACTAATAAATGATTACTATCTGAATAAAGTAATAACCCTAAACAATTCTAAGGATGCTTCTTTCTATTTCTATTCTATTAAATAATGATGCAGCCTTTATTTCTGTAAAAACTATGAAAGCGAAACTGGATTTTGACGGTAGTAAAATATTAGCAAAGGTAATAAAAATGAGTGTTTTTATTCAATTTCGGTTCAGCATTCTCAATAATTTTGATTTTTTGATGTTTTTACAATTTCAAAAATTTTTTCAATGACGAATAAATGGCCCCTTACTTCTCCCTTGTTTGTGGGCTAGAGCCCTTGCCAGTTCGACGCTGTAGGTGGTGCTGCTCGCACTGGATATCTTTTTATCCTGAGACATTTCTTCATCATTAGTCTTTTTCTTCAAACTTGAGCTTGCATTGTTAAATTTAGTGGCATTGGAGCTCACCTCCTCCCCCTTGGTCTTCTTGGTGAAATTGGAGCCCAGGGCAAAGGCTTCATGGGCGGTGGACGTGTCTCCGCCAGCCCCTTTCTTCCGGGTCACTTGGTTTCCACTCGTGACGGTGTTGTGACCCTGCGTAATGATCTTCTTGGCGTCATTCCCGCCTAAGGCGGCATGCACAAAGCCATGCGTACTGCCTACCACTTTATTGCTCATTGTGGCCCCGTTCCCGGCGTTTATTGCCGTCACTGAGCCCGTGTTTGCATTGTTAATCGAATTAAAAGCACTACTACTATCGCCACTGCTGCCGGTGCTACTGCCAGCTAGTTTTTTGGTTCCAAGGCTCATACTGCCGCTTGCACTGCCACTGCCACTGCCACCTTGTGCTTTATTTGCACCACCGCTGACGGTTGTAGTGCTGCTCTGTTTCTTCGAAGCACCTCCAGAAGTACTAATGTCAAGGCTACCACTGCCATCTCCGTTTTTACTGCTGGTGCTGCTCTGCTTTTTTGAAGCAGTTCCGGAACTACTAAGGCTCAAGTCCATACTGCCACTTCCAGCGCCGTTGCTGCTGCTGCTCTGCTTTTTCGAAGCACTTCCAGAACTGCTAAGGCTCAAGTCCATACTGCCACTGCCACTGCCACTGCCACCGCCACTGCCAGCTCCGTTTTTGCTGCTGCTGCTGCTGCCGCTCTGTTTTTTTGAAGCTGCTCCAGAACTGCTTACATCAATACTGCCACTGCCAGCTCCATTGTTACTGCTGCTGCTGCTCTGTTTTTTCGAAGCAGTTCCAGAACTACTGAGGCTTAAGTCCAAACTGCCACTGCCAGCTCCGTTGTTACTGCTGCTGCTGCTCTGTTTTTTCGAAGCAGTTCCAGAACTACTAAGGCTCAAGTCCATACTACCACTGCCAGCTCCGTTGTTACTGTTGCTGCTGCTCTGTTTTTTTGAAGCCGCTCCAGAACTGCTTACGTGAATACTGCCACTGCCAGCTCCGCTATTACTGGTGCTGCTGCTCTGTTTTTTTGAGGCAGTGCCAGAACTACTGAGGCTTAAGTCCAAACTGCCACTGCCAGCTCCGTTGTTACTGCTGGTGCTGCTCTGTTTTTTAGAAGCGGCTCCAGAAGTGCTGATGTCCAAACTTCCACTGCCAGCTCCATTGTTACTGCTGCTACTGCTCTGTTTTTTCGACGCCGCTCCAGAACTGCTTGCGTCAATGCTGCCACTGCCAGCTCCGCTGTTACTGATGCTGCTGCTCTGTTTTTTTGAGGCAGTGCCTGAGCTGCTAAGGCTCAAGTCCATACTGCCGCTACCAGCTCCGTTGTTACTGCTGGTGCTGCTCTGCTTTTTGGAAGCAGTTCCAGAACTGCTAAGGCTCAAGTCCATACTGCCACTGCCAGCCCCGTTACTACTGCTGCTCTGTTTTTTTGACGCAGTTCCAGTGGTAGCACTGCCAGAAGCCCCAGATGATCCACTGCTGCCAGCACTGCCTTTGATTCTGGTGGTCCCGCTACTGCCACTGCTCGATCCAGAACTTCCACTTCCACTGCTACTACTTCCCCCGCCACTTTGTTGTTTCGAAGCAGCGATGTTAGCAGCATTGAATTTAGACAAGGCAGAGTTGAAAAGGCTACTGCTGCCGTCAATTTGCATATTCGCACCGCCACTTGACCCCCCAAAGTTGCCGCCCAGTTTTTTGCTGCCGCCAGAACTGCTGCTTGACCCAAAACTGCTACCGCCACCACCGCCAAATTGTTGAATTTTGCCGTTGTTTTTGAAGGACCCCGTGGTAGCTCCACTACTAGCACCCCCTTCCCAGCTAGACTGGGTGCCGCCGTCGCCGTCGCCATCACCTCCCATAGTGACGACGGTCGTGACGGATGTCCCATTTTGATACTTGTTGTAGTTTGCGTTGGCCATATCCATGGACCATTGCATGTTAGCATCCTGACCGCCAGCATTTTGAAAAGTGCTGCTTTTGCTGGAAGTTCCGAAGTTACTATAGCTCGTCCCTCGGCCCTTTGGTGCACTGTCACTCAAGTGATCGTGTTTTTTGTCGATTTTAGAATTCTGGGATCCGTGCTTTTTATATTTCCTGCTACGGCCACCTTTACTGGTGTAGCGTGTCCCTACCGTATCGGAATAATCGGAGTCGTCGCGGATTTTAGTCGGGTACCAGCTCAGCTCCGTGTCTTGGTGTTTCCCCTTCCGTTTCCTCACGTAATTCTTCTTCGAGGCCAGGCACTGGGACACCAGTAGAAGGACCAGCAGGGTTTTTATGGCCAAAAATATGACGGCTTGCATTTTTGTATGTAAATTGGAATTAATGAAAAACCGTATCTTACTATTGTTGGTGTAATTTAAAATTAAAAGGTCGTTAAACCTTGTGGGTATTGCCCTGATTTTGAATGCATTGGTATTTGATAAGTATGTTGATTCACTTATCTGGTTGTATGGCCATTATGATTATGAGTTGAATAAAAGAAGGAGTGCAAGGTGTTTTAGTGAATGCATGCGTACGTACACGACCGTAGAATACAATGAACTATGTACTATTATCTATCTATATGCAACTGTAATAAATGTTGCACTAACTACGACGTTGCCACCTTAAGGAAGTACATATTTAGTAACTGGATTGAGGTAATCATGCAATACTCTATTACTGCTTTAAGATTCTAAGTAGTGATTAATGATTGTGATTAGTAAAATTAACAATTCAAATTTTGATTGTGAATTCTTTTATTACGACGTACAGGTAAAATGTGTATGGTACTGTAAATTACAATAATAGCAATCTAATAGAGTTACTGTTGTATTTTGAAAAAGGGTAATTATACCGAACTTTTAACGATTTAAAAAAAAAGAGCAGAATAACGTTCTATGCATTTGCAAAAGGATCAAGTCGACCTTTCAAAGCCTTTAAGAGCCGCAATACAGCGCAGCGTTTACCGCTTTTCAAAGCGTCCAAAACCGTCATTTAACGTCATTCTAACAACAAAAAATCTGCTCCAAAAGAGCAAAACTCATTTTAACCTTTCTCAGAGCAGTAGAAAATGGAATTATTGTTGTATTGCACTAGCGTTGTGATTAGCGTCACAATTCGAATGGTAGTGATTGTAAACTGTTGAGGCTAGTACTGTAATTGATTGTAGGAATGTATTCACAATGCACCACTACATTTTCATAATACTATTACTCACAATTTGAATGCTCTCAATTCCATACAAAAGCTAGTTACCGTCTGTCTTAGTTATGACTGTCAATAAATCAAAACAATTATGAGTAACGATTTTGTTTAATGTTTTGGTCTTCAAAAGGTAATACTTTGTAATACAGACATCGAGACAGGTACAACAATAAGTACAACGGTATGGATTTCAAATTTTGAATTCGAAATTGGGTATAATGTATTTTGGATTTACTTCCACGTTTTTATCCCATAAGCTGCATGGTCCGATTGTGACTAATTTTGTCAATTTCCTCAAATTTTGCCAAATCTTCGGCTAACTTCAGGTTCCCATTCTTGACGATTATCGTATTACTAATCCATAGGGATTCAAAGGTTAATTCAGCTTCAGGGTTTCCAACTTTTTCTTTTTCAAGGAAGTCTATGACTGCCTCTTGAGATTTCCTTGTAAAGTCTGTGAGTGCTTTGTTAAGGGCATTCAGCCGATCTCCCCGAGTTTCGTAGGTGACAGAGCTGTTACTGAAGTCCTCTGTTACCTTAGCTGTCGTTTCTTTCATGGTAATTAGCATGATGACTTTAGCATCTTGAGTCTGGAATTGTTTTAGGAGCTCAGGGTCAATCTTGGAGGCAGACATGGTCGAACAGTGCAGGCTAAACCTCTTCGGAACTGGAGAAACCATAAAAAATGAAAAAAATAATTTAAAAGTGTGTTTTTTCAACAAATTGACTTTTTCAAAACGGTCATAACTAGAAATTAACATTTTAAGAAGTATAAAAAACAAGATACCTAATAACATTTTATAAATGGTCAAAACTAAAATTAACGTTTTTCAAATAATCAAATCCAGTAATTAACATTTTCAGAAGGCATGCAGGGGGCATGCAGGGCTGCAGAAGGCATAAGACACGATATGTATTGACATTTTATAAAAGGTCAAAACAAAAGTATAACATTTTTCAAAATGGTCAAAACCAGTAATTAGCAATTTCAGAAGGCATAAAATAAATTATTGACACAATATAAAAGGTCAAAACTAGAAAATGATATTTTCAGAAGGTATAAAAAACAAGATATTGACATTTCCAAAAAGGTCAAAACTAGAAGAATAACTGAATAACTAATATTTTTCAAAATGGTGAAAACTAGTACATAGTTAACATTTTCAGAAGCTATAAAACAAGATAACTAACATTTTCAAAAGATGCAATGCTAGCGAATACCACGCTTAAAAAGGTCCAAATATGAAATTACTATTCTCAAAAAGGTCAACACAAGCAGGTTACATTTTCAAAAAGATGCAAACCTAGGTTACAGTAGCGTTTCAAAGGTGTTACAAAACCACACGAAGTTCATAAAAAATGCGCAAAAGCTAAAGAAATATTATGTAGGAATATAATTAATCGTCCACCGCCTGTATGAAAGTGTAATTACTTAATTGAATTTGGTAATATAATGATAATGAATATTCAAACAAAGTTTTTTTTACTTACCTACTTACTTTACGTGGAAATGAATGAGTTGGCACTTTGTTTGAAGATAAATAGTGGGCAGCAGTCAGTTTTCACAGTTGACAGTGAATGCAGTACCTAAATGTAATGCCTCAGTTGACAGTACAGTAGTAAGTGGTCTGGCAAGTGGTTCGTGTTTCGTTCCATTTAATTAATTTTTGTTTTATCAAGTCAGCGTAGGCAAAAGCTTTTATCAGTAAAATGTTTTAGCATGTACATATCTGTAAGCTGACACTTAAACTGAAAGATTAGATCTTACTTCATACTTTTAACTTTAACATGCTGCAGCCTGCAGCCTGCAGCCCTGCAGCCCATCCTCTAATGTTTACAGTATGAAGTGATGACGCATCGGAAAATAAATAAACTAGAAACTAATTATAGCTATTGCTCTGGTCACTACGAATTTTTGTTATACTCTCATAACTGTAGTGTAAATAGACTTTAAATATGTGCATAAACTAAAAAGCTTTAATGTGTAGTTGGTGTTTGACTTTGGCTTCGAGCCAATTTTATATTGCGAACTTCAGTCAATCCACAAACTAGCGAACTACGATTACAATTTTGTATTGAGGGCCTTGCAAAAATTACGTGCAAAACAATCGTCACATTTTATAGATTACAATTTATCATATGTAATAATTCAGCTTTTTATTGCAAGTATTTGAATTTTGAAACACAATACTAATAATATAGATAATAAATCATTTTATCCGATAAAAACCATCCTGTCCTCCCCAACCTTCGCGATTTCTTGAAACTTGGCTAAATCCTGAGCTAATTTCAAATCTCCTTGCTTCACAATAATCGTGTTTGTAATGTACAGGGGCTCATAAGTGAATCCACCCCGACTTGCCTTTTCTTTTTCGAGGAATTCGACTACACTTTTTTGAGAATTTTGGGTGAAATTTCGGAGCTCCTGGTTGAGGGCATTGAGGCGCTCTTCCCTGCTTGAAAAAGTGCGGGTTGCAAAATCATCGGTAACTTTCTTGGTCGAGTCACGCATTTCAATGATCATGGAGGCTTTCCCACCATTCTGGAGTTGGGCTAAAAGGGCGGCGTCAATCTTGGGGTCAGCAGCTAGTGTTCCCTGTAGAAATAAACATTAAGTTGATTTTAGTTACAATAAAATAATAATAATTAGTATTATTGATTAAAAATAGCTAAATAACATAAGTTTTATAATGTAATAATTAAATGCTTACTGTCGTGATCACTAGCAAGTTAATGAGCGTGATAGCCAAAATTCCCTGCATTTTTCCGGTTCGTTTTATGAACAAAAGTAGATACACAACAAAAATTAGTGTTCTTTTTACTCTGTGGTTGGGCGTTGCTCGTTGGATGTTGGATTCCAGTTGAGAACTGATTAGATTATCTAAGTAGCATGGCCTTTTCCCATTTTATATTAAATTATTTTGTTATTTTTTGCCCTTCAATGTTTTCGTGTAAAGGTAAAGGTTACTGAGGTACTATAGTCACTATCTACTTTTGTTGAATTATGATTAGTAAGACCAATATTTGACTTCTAATGGAAATCTAATTGATTTGGTAACACGCAAAAAATAAGAATTTGCGTTTCAATGAAGCTACATAAAAGCTTGTTTCCTGCTCATTTATTATGAACTAGCATTCGAGTACTGCGTGCGGTATTTCCGATTGCGTATTTGTATAATAATTAGCGTCGAGTCAGTCTATAAATAGTAAAGGAAGATAATGGATTACTTATTTGCACTTCGCAGAATTATCTAATGTACAAATAACAAAAACAAAGTCAACAGAAAGGGAAAGTAAAAAAAGAAGTAAATAATCGTAATATACGCAACAAAAATTATCGTAAATAATGAAAATAAAAATAGTCATTAGATACTTTCGGAGTTGTTTTATATGTCGTAGACCACAAAGGATTTAGTCCCTGGCGTCTATGGGTTGGTCCACACAATGCTTAACAGTGCAGTGCTGTGGTTTCGTATATTCAAAATCACATGCAATAAAAATGACCGATAAGGCTACCAGTTTTCATAGTATCATTTTATTCATGTGTAATTACATTCAACAGTAATTAAACGATAATACAACAAAACTCCGTGCAAAATTTATTATTGACGTCAGTAAACTTTTATTTCAGTGGCATTTTAAAGTAAGTTAGTTCAAGTAATAACTATTTAAATACAATAAAATATTTGTAGAATTATTTTTGATTTTCATGGCGCATTTTTCCATTTTCGGGGTTTTACAAATTATTAAGTGCCTTGTAGGCTTGAATTTCTCGGATATCACAGCCCCTGTAGACTGAGCCAATGGTTTGCATCATCAGGTCTTTCTTAACGTGGGTCCAATTAAAGTAGAGCCCTCGTTGAGGTACACTGAAACAGGTGAATATTCCGTCGAGGTCGAGATTTTTGCCTTCGAAAAGCATCCAAGAGGAGGTGCCTGTGGCAGACAGCGCGAATATTGTGTGGGGGATGTCAGTTTTGGCTTTGGCGGTGACTAAAATCTCTTCCCCATCAAAGCTATCGCCAGCATACAAACTGATAGCATCGGTGGAAGTGTCGCTGGCCCCCCAGTGCCTCAGAGATTTAAGTAAGGTGCCGTTGACTGGGTTGCTGTTGCAGGATACGTTAGCCGTTGAGGCTGAGCCGAAAGACATGTCTTTTCCCAGAACCGAGGTGTAGTTTACTGTTGGAAACACGTTCCACCTATAAGAACAAACGCGAAATTTTTGAATTTGAAGTAGGTAACCCAAAAAGTATGCACGTAGGTAGTAAATTTTGCACTTTGTAGAATGGTGTACTAGAATATTTTGCACGTTATAAAGTTGTGCAGACATCCCATTTCACACTTTTCAAAACTGTGCAAATAGAACATTTTGCACTTTTTCAAAAAGGTGTAAATAGAACATTTTGCACTTTTTCAAAGAGGTGTAAATAGAACATTTTGCACTTTTTCAAAAAGGTGTAAATAGAACATTTTGCACTTTTTCAAAGAGGTGTAAATAGAACATTTTGCACTTTTTCAAAAAGGTGTAAATAGAACATTTTGCCCTTTTCAAAAATGTGTAAACAGAACATTTTGAACTTTTCCAAAAACGTGTAAACAGAACATTTTGAACTTTTCCAAAAACGTGTAAACAGAACATTTTGCACTTTTTCAAAAACGTGCGAATAGAACATTTCGCAGTTTTTCAAAAATGTGAAAATAGAACATTTTGCGCTTCTTGAAAATTGTATAAATAGAACATTTCGCACTTATTTCAAAACGTGTAAATAGAACATTTTGCACTTTTCAAAAACGTGTAAATAGAACATGTTACAAATTATGTTAATTGTGTCTGTACATATTTAATAGAGTATCCTTGTATAAAGGGGTGGATAGAACAATTTGTGTCTTTCCGAAAACACGGAAGTAGAACGCAGTGCACCGTTTCAAAAATATATAAACCGGACATTTTGTGCCCCTTTTCAAAAATAGCTAAAATAGAAGTTTGCATTTTTCAAAAACAGTTTAACAGAACACTATACGCTTTCTCAAAAATTGTAGTTAAGTAATTCATTTTAATTCGTTGTCAAACCTCAAGAAGTTTTATGCTCAACTTGATTACATTACATTGCATTGCAATGGTCTGAGAATTCAAAAAACGTGTGATTACATAAATTCCACACTTTCAGGAACTGCAAGTATTAAATTGAAATTATAATAAAAATGTCTTATATAGTAATACTTTTGACCTTCAGTTTTTGCATTTTAAAACCCGTTCTATGAAACTGAAGAGAATTATGATACTTTTAATGTTTGGTGTCCAAATATATAAACATTCTTTGACATTTTTGTGGGATGATTTCACTCCATCCGTTGTTTAAAAGTTTAAAAAGTCCCTTAGTTAAGGATGTATTTCGATCTCCAATTAATAATTTTAACATATTAGTTTATTATTGCGTTTATTACACTTTAGAAAGTCTGCATCTGGCAGGTTTCCCACTATTAAAAATAAGACCAATGATTAGCAGGATTAGCAACAAAAATAAAATCAACTAACCATCCTGTAGCACAGCCCCTGGTGACCTTATCGAGGACAGGACGGTACTCGGACAAATCTGCAACATTGCTAGTAAAGTAGAGCGCGTCCCCTTGGTCGTTGTAGAGCCAGAGTTCTTGGAGAAAGCCCTGTCCACTAGGAATAAGCCCAACAAAGGCTAGAAGCAGAACACTGCCAGTTAATGGCCAGGATTTCATGGTGCTACTCAAAACGTAGAAAATGACAAAAAAAATCAAATAGATATTTTTTATTATGTTAGCTATTTCAGCAGAAAAGCTAAATCAACGTGAGTGTTCTAATTAAGCGATCTCGCAAAGTATTTATACTCTTTTGGATATTTAGACTCGTCAATCCTAAATGTGATAAATACAACTAATCTGAACTTGACAATACGTTTTGAAAGTAGCTTCATATACATATGCATGTGGTACTTATTTAAAGTAGGTAGTTAAATCCAGTACATTATAATATGAAATGATGAAATAATCGATGGTTTGATGTCATGTTTTAAATTTATCCATAACAACCATCGATTAAAGGTCAAGACGCGTGTGCACAACTTCTAAGCCCAAATGCCCACCAAGTTTTGTGGAGCTAGGCACTTTTGTTATGCAGTTTAAAATTTGCCATTATTTGCATGTAGGTTTTTATAACCGATAATTATTCTTATTTTGTAATGATACCTAGGTATGTATTTAAATATATTAAAGATTAAAGTGTCATTTGGAGTAAGATGGATTGCATGGGATTACAATCATAAACCTAGCACTTGTTTTTTAATTAAATTATTCAGCATGTTTTACTGTATACTGCATAGCAATCACAATCCATAGCGAGTTAGTTACGTATGTTATTTAGTAAATATTGTTAGATTCACACTACAAAGTTAAAGTCAAAATCATAACAGAGTATAATAATTATAATTTACACTCCTAGGTTAAAGGTACTGTAAAGCTAGAATGCACAGTTGACACATATACCTACCTACATTTTATTTTTAAGATTGCTAAGTTTTATTAGAAATTAAACTAATTGCTACCAGCGGGCATACATGGGCGAACTCATGAGGAATGAGTGCTGCACTCGCATTCTATGGCGTTAGTACGAGGGATGAGTACGAGTACATCTCATGTACTGTGCAATCGCGCGCAATGAGTAGAAGTACATGCGTCACAATTGTGCACTTACGAGGGTGAATGCGAGTGCGGATATTTAGAACTCATTCTAACTGGCGCGTGCCATGAAGTTTCAAAAAATTATATTTCTGCTCCATCTAAATGTTGTTCATGTTGTAACGAAGCATTCACATAAGATTTGTTAAAACAAGGATCGATTTGTTGTTTGTAAAAAACGGAGCGACTTTTTTAAAAAATGGTGCGATTTTTATGGCGGTCTATATTTAGTGCTGCCCAACATTTTCGCTTATCTAGTCAAGTGTAGTCACGTCCAAAAGTCCAAAGCAGCTAGTCTAGTCTAGTAAAGTCACACTGTTTTCGAGGCCTGCCAAGTTTAGTCTAGTCAACTATGCGCCTCTTGCTAACCTAATCTAGTCAAGTCACAAGTTTTAAAAGAGTCAGCTAGTCTAGTCAAGTCAAGCGGCCGAAAAAAGCCAAAAAGTCTAGTCAAGTCGGACTAGACTAGGGCAGCACTGGTTTCTATAAGTTTGAGTGTGATGGGTAAGTGGCACTCATGAGGGGAGTCTGAGTGCAGGTATTAGAATACCCGCCATAGCTCGAGTTTTTATAGCACTTTGTAGATTATTTTGATACTTACTCTAGTGATCAATAGCAAGTTAATGAGCGTGATAGCCAAAATTCCCTGCATTTTTCTTGTGCTAGCGTTTTCGTTTTATCAACAAAAGTACCTACACACAAAAGATTAGTTTTTTTTAATTTGTCGTTGGGCCTTGCTCGTTGGATTCTAACTGATGAACTGATTAGATAAATCAACTAGCATTGCCTTTTAACATTTTATACAAAATTATTTTGTTATTTCTCGCCCTTCAGGTTCTGGTTTCATGTAAAGGTAAACGTTAAGTACTTATCATTACCTAGGTACTTCTGTTGGGTTAAGACTATGTAGTAAGACCAATATGTGACTTTAATTGAAAGCGTAATTGATTTGGTAACACGCAAAACCATGACATGACGATATGAGTTTCACTGAGGCTACATAAAAGCTTGTTTTTTGCTCATTTATTGTAAACCAACATTCAACTACTGCGTGGTGTTTCCGACTGCGTACATAAATAATAATTAGCGTCAACTCAGTAAATAAATATTGAGAAAGGCAATTGACTACTTACTTGCACTCCGCAGAATTTCTACTATGTAAATACTAAATAACAATAACAAAGTCAACGGAAAGGGGAAGTTCATTCCCTCTCCAGCTTTCGGAGCTGCAGGGTCTTCCTTTCGCGTCTCTCATCCACCATTCCGTTCCTTGTTCAACGACTGCAGCTAAGATGCCTTCTAAGGCTAAAAAGTCAAGCTTGTGCA
>JAQFZC010007002.1:0-11758 GCA_034695205.1 Dicyrtoma fusca | reverse complement strand
ATATATAGTGTTAAATCGAAAAAATGGAGATCGGCCACTTTGCATTTAGTGTGAATTGGAGATCGGCCACTTTGCTTTTAAGGAAATTTGGAGACCGGCCATTTTGCATTTACAGTAACGATAAGTACTTTAAGACGTCTGAAGCCCGCTAGCTATTAACAAGTTCCTTTTTGGTTTCACAAAGTTTTCGACAAAATATTAAACTAGATTTCCCGTGTAAATATACACAAGAGAAATAATGGATAAAGTATTACAAAATACAAAACAACAAACATACATAATTAACTGCAGCATGAGAAAAACTAAACCATCTCAGTGTAGGGTATATACCGTATCTCATTTTCTGTTCGAAATTTGAAATTTCTCCAAATCGACTTTCCCGTAGTAGATGCAAAAGTATTGATATTACATACATTTATAGTATAGAGTAATAGTAGATTTGATATTTGTCGTTGTATTTGAGATAGTCAATTATTTGTATGAATTTTTGACCACCCGTAAATTATGAGAATGTTATTGTACCTAAACGTACCGAGTATCATGTACAGTATATCTACTAAGGGCTCTAAAACGTTGGTCATATTGGCAAACCGGAATAGAGGCTCTGAAGTGTAGTTGCTTGAAATTGTAAATAATACCGAATTAAAGATGTTGGGAAATTGTAGATGTCTCTCTTGAACCATCATTTGTGGATTTAACATGTCTAATTTGGATATTTAGTACTTGAAAAGTGTTTTCTTACCTACGCGCTACATCGGGGTTACAGATCTCTGTCTACCCGCGTCTTTATAGTCAATAGGCAACATTTTTCAAGAACTTGAGATCCAAATTAAATGTATTAAATCTACGGACCCTGTTTCCTGCCCGTTATCTACAGCTTCGAAATATCGGTTTTGTAATATCTACAATTTCAAGCAACTATGTATTACAGAGACTCTACTCCGGTTTGCATGTCGGCAGGCTTTTTAGAGCCGTATATGTACCTATCCGTATGTGGTGTGTTTGGATCAAACTAGATAATATTATATGTGTAAAATATAGTGAGTGCAGCGTCTTATTGACTGCACATTATGGGCGACGGAGTCTACCATTGACCACTGATAATTCAATATTCTGATAATATATTATAATGAAAACGAAGCGAGTGATTACATTAATAATTTTTAGTAAAAAAAAAATATCTGTATTAGGTATTGCTTATGACATTTAGACATGATATACTACGCAGAAACAAATAGTCTTCGTCTTCATCGTTTTCCTTTCGTTTAGGTTATCTAACTTTCCTGCAATAATGTTGTATAATAATGTCACGCTATATAGCTACTATAAATACAATTGTATAAACAAGAATTGAATAATTAACGTGATCTGTTTGTTGCTTATTTATTATATATTGTTATTGTATTGCATCGTTATATCAAATATACTTGTTGAGAAACATAAACTACAGGAAAATGAACTTTATTTTTAAAAGGTCATTCATTACTGTCCTTCAGCCAGGATAGTCAACTATTTATTTAGAAAGATAGATTGCGTTATACATAGTTGTCAATGGTAGTCACCCTGGCCCATTCCGATCGAACGTAGTCAGTGGAAAAAGGAATAATGAATGGATCAGTAAGAGAAAAAAAACACGATGGTCATATAATAAAATAGTAATGATATGATGTGTGGTATGCTAACAATACGAGCATTCAATGGACTTGATCACCATAGTAGAAGAGTATAATCCCCCTAAGAGGTATACAATATGAGAATAAAATTGTGTAACACGTACACTTACATGTTAACCTAAGTATAATTCAAAAAAAGAGTAAAAAAGTCAAATTACCAGATTTTCAAAAATAATCCTAAAATTGCAATATTTTGCAATTGACAAAAAAAAATATTTTGTAATTTATTGCCTGCTGCTATCGTTGTATTGTAATAATATTATTGTCGTTTGTATTTGTAATTTGGAATAATATGAGAGTCAACAACAAACCCATCGGTATAAATAATAATAATAATTGTATTTTTTGTGGTTAAGTCTTGTGACTGTCATCGTCAGATGCAGCATGAAAAGCAAGGTATACATTACTTAAGTAATCAGATTAATCATATACTGAATATCCTTGTACTCCACGTGTGTTTGTGAGACGAGTTAAAATGACGTAAAATATATATAAAAAAAAGATATTCATCATTTTTAAAAGTATCTTAAGACTAGAAAAAGAAGAACGAATACATTTATGTACCACACATACAAAACTTCACTGTGTTAAGTAAGATTCAACTTACGTTCAACACACATATACTATTATATTATAGAACCAGAGTACTGTAGAGCCACCTACGTAAAAATAACACAAAAAATGTAAATGTTAAAAAGAAAACGAATCATTGTTGCTGATACCGCAAAATGTTATAACTAAATATGTATAATGTGGAGCACTGAAGAATCCCGTTGTTGTATTTGTATCTCATCTCAAAAACAAGAACGTATGTAACTAAGTATATACCTACCCTTTACCTACCGATCTATTTTTTGTTTGTTGAGTACATGCTATGATGGGACATTAAAATATAAAAATATCGTATTTACATATTATATTACATTGCGTGCTAATAAAATCAATGACTTGTTGTAGTTACGTACATAGTGTGAACTTCAAAACATGGGGCATTTTAACCAGCTTAAAAACTATAAACTTTAAAATCTGCTAATGGTAATATAAAAACATGTAAGGCATGCCACACACACAATTCCAAAACATACACCAAAAAAAAAACAAATGAATTGAAATACTTACCTACCTGCGTACAATTTACCAAAATGATGTATAAAACTGATTAGTATCCTGTGAATAATAAATAATTAAAGAAATGATGATGATAGTGATGATGCCATAATTTAAAGAAGATTTTTAAGAAAAAAGCTAATAAGCAATGTCTTACTAAAATATATTATGTACTCCAAATACACGTAAACATAACAACAACAGTGATAGAATATGCTACATAATTGTAAACACGCGATTGTTTAATTACAATTCAAACTTAAATATAATACTATATAGTTGTGTTTTATGCCCTACAATCCTTGAACTTGACATGCTGAGTAATTTTATGTAATCAGAGGCTTGTGTTTTATTTAAAGGAGAGAAACTGATTCTACATATACAAATAATAATGGCTGAAAAACACAATATTATTGATTTTCCTATTGTATCCAAGTAGTGAAGATAGTCAAACAGTCATGTTTGTGTTTGTGAGTGATCCTAAGATTGTGTACTGTATAAACATTCTTATTATACTAACACTACAATTTGTGGGTCAGTCAACCAACCCAAAGAAATAAAAAAACTGTTGGAATTCGGAGTTGAGAAAACACATACACTTTCTCTTACTTTCACCGTGGAAGCATCCCAAAGTAACTAGCAGAATTATACAAATGGCTCTAAATCTTTGTCGATTATTTGGGAATATTACAGAAACGTATACGATGTACATAATGAAGATACGTTTTCCTCACATTGTCATACGAAAGAGCATTTCATGGACATGCACACACCCACGTGCAAATGCATGGACTGTAGGCCCTGGATCCATTATTGTGTTTTAAGTTAATTTTTGGCTTATCTTTATCTAAACTCACTTTTTTGGCGCATCTCTGCTGTGGTTAACCTTTGGTTCAAACCAGTTTTTTCACTTAATTTTAGCTTAACCTACTTCGACCAACTCAATTTCGTAGAGTTAATTTGAACAATACTACGAAAAAAATGATCATTTCGAAAAACGCAATGTTTCCCCTTACATTTGAATAAAAAAATAACTTTAGGTCATAGGTTAAAGTGGAACGTTGTGAGGAATAGTAATTTGAATTCATAATTTGCAATTCGAATTATTATTGCGAAAGCAATTGTAGGTACCCCTACTTAAACCTATTTGAATTACAATTGCAGTGCAAATTACAATTGTAATAGGGCAAAACGGCCTTTTAGCGTTCATCAAAAACAGGAAAATGAAGTTTTAACCGTTTTTAAAGCAGTACAAAATGCATTTTAGTTGGACTATAATCGTGTTGTGATTAAATAACTTTATGATTTGAGCTGTGGTGATTATAAATTGTGAAGGCTGCAGTAGCTTCGTGGTTGTGACAGAATAGCTTTGAAACGACTTTGAATTTAAAAAAAAATATTTTAGGTCATGGATTAAAGTTAAACTTTGTGAGAAATAGTATTTTACTCATGATTTGCAATCAGCATTATTATAATTCCTCGTCTTTCAAACGAAACAAGGATTACGTGCACATTAGTAGTCGCTACAATTTTGATATTTTACTTTGTTGTTCTGTCCAACTATCCAAGCCTGGCAAGGCCAGCGCTGGGGCTAATAGTGCTAGATCTGCAAAAAGGTTTCGACCACGGCTTCGCAACCAAACAAAAACCGACATAGGTCAAAGTCACCTGGTAAATGTAAGTACCAACATAATTGCTTTTATTTTATTATCTGTTAACAGTTTTAATTGCATACATATATATTATGTATGACCATTCCATGTGTTCTATCTACTATTTCCAAGAACTTCAAAATGTTTTATCTGTACATTAATTAATTTAATTTCGAGCAGTTGTATACAGTAAGTACTTAGGTAGGTAGATTCTTATAGAAAACTATGTGTTTTGTGCAATATTCCGGAAATTTATTGCCTAGTGCTTTGCTCCATTCACTACCTTTTACCTGGAAGATGAAAGTGAAGATGGAAACAGTAGTGGCTACCGTTCCATTGACGTGTCTGAAGGCGATTCCACTGAAGCGGATGAGGATTCAGCGAAGCCGAGTTTTCGGAAGAAAACGTAGGTAACTGAGCTGGATGTAGATTTGGACGAAGAAGATATTGAGGATTTTAGAAGTGCTTGCCGTGACTATTTAGAAGGTCAGCTGGTGTTCACTTCGGATGATCGAGCTTTGTTTGAAAGGTTATTGGTGAGTTCGTTGATTTACATACTTCAGTTTTTATTTTTAGATTGAGAATAATATTCGAAGAGAGCTGCCACACCATGAAAACTGTTTAAAAAAATTTTATACTACATTTACTTTTCAAAAAAACTAAAACTAATAATAAGCATTGTCAAGACATAAAACAAGATATGAATATTTTCAAAAAATTCAAAACTAGAACCTAACATTTTTCAAAAAGTGTCTCACTAGATATTGCCGGTTTGAAAAGGTTTCATTTTAATTTTAACTTTAGTGCCGCGTCATTGAATTAATTTCTTATAGTAACATAGATTTACCAGTAAATATTTTTCATTTGTTCCAAAGAATGTGCAATGTTTGCATATATGTAGGAATGTAGGTTATATGCGGTGCGATGCTCTTTTTATATATCTTCTTTTATGCTTGCAACTTCCAGAATCTCCTCGGGATGTATATAGGTACACTCTACCAAAAACTATTTGAACCGCATCGTTTTTCTAAAAAAAATACTCCATTTCTGATAGTTATAAATGCACCATTAGGATGAGTTCTGACCTCATAATATGATGAGGTCCACATTTAGCCCATGTTAATTCCCTATCTTATTAAGAAACTCATCTTTTTCTCATCATTATGATGAATTCAAATGTATCAAAATGACGCAATTATAACTATTAAAAATGGACTTACTTATTTTATGATGCGTTTATGATGTGGTGATTTGGTGCAGTGTACCTATTGTACCAGCTAATCCTGTCAAACTAATGTTCCAGTCAATCCTGTAGACGAAGAATGATCTCAGAACGATCTCACTCGATAAACTCCATGGATGTAATTATGTATACGGGAACGGGATGATTCTATTCCTCCACCTAGTCAACCGACTGAAGGCCAGCAGTTCAGTGCCAGGGTATTCCCGCAACCACTGCCCATCGCGGCTGGTTTTGGCTGAAGGTCCAATATTTTGATGCCAAAAGCAGTTAAACGCAGCTGCTGCCAATTTTTTTAACTCTTTGTCGTCGGGGTCCCGTGGCAGGCCACGGAGTACTCTAGCCCACCTTTCCCCCAGCCAATTCCAATTTCACATCAAGCAAGTCAATCACATCAAAAATCAAAGTCACTACCAAAGTCAAACTCAGAACCAAGGCCTGTCCAATCCTACCAGTTTATACCGATTCATCGCATCGCTGGGAAATGCCACTGTTCACGTCTCCTGTGCCAATGATGGTGGTCCCTTCAATCTATTGTGCTACCACATGTCGTGGTTCCACTGTTGCTAAATGGGCCTTTGGACAGAGTCAGTACCACGGTCAGAACGGACATGGTCGGGTACGGTTTGGCCCTTCTCCGGCAGAAATTGCATCGAAAGCAAGAGAATTCGAAATTATTTTGGAGACATCCGACGAATTCAAAATAACCTACTGCGTGTATATAGGTATATAATCAAATAAAGGCTTTGTTTTGTTTTCCAATTCTCTCGAATACTTACAAAGTTTGTTTCTCGAAACTAAATTTTACGTTTAGTAGTAGAAGTGGAGAGTTTTATTTGATTTAATTCGCATTTCAGCGGAAGCGGCTGTCTGTTCAGAAGATTACTGCGACTACAGGCTGCAAACTCATTGCATGGAGAACGCAATCGATACAAAAGAATAGTCCATGGAAATGGTTAACTGATAATCTGAGGAAATTTCAAACTTAGCGTTAATTACCCGCATGAGCTCACAGTCAGAGTTTAAATGGAAATTAACTGGTTTAAAATTAAGAAAAAACTAATCCCAGTTAGAAAACAAATTTAACTTAAATAAGAGCGTCATTAAACTGAATTTGGTTTTAAAACCCAGACAAACAGCCATAAAAACGAAGAAAATGGGACGAAACCGAAGCGAAAGTGAAGAAAACGACTAACCTTTTGCTCCAATTCCATTTGACCCATGCTTCACTCCGCTTCAATTTTTATGCTACCTAACTTTTCGTAAAAATGTACTGAATGGGTTGAAAAATAAATTCGAAGTCCTTAGCTCTCTTTTAAAGTCATTTTCACAACGATTGCGAGCGTTTCGACCGGCTATTTGAGGCCAAAAATATTTTTAAATTTAAAAAATCGACCTTGTCTAAGATTTTTGTTCATAACTTTTTGTTATTTTAAAACCGATTTTAAAACGGATTGTTCGGCTAGATCTGCAATAAAATTCTCTACAAAAATTGGTATAACATAATTGCGCGACTTTGCTGGTTTGGGTTGTGGGTGGGGGGGGGGGCAAAGGTTATGTGGGACCCTGTAGATTACCTACGTTCCTTAAACTGGAATAATGTACTACGGACCATGATAATTATGTCTTGCCCCTAGTGAAGCTACAGTTTTCATTTTATGGATACCGTCTCGCAGTCATAGCAAAAAATTCCATTGTATCCATTGTAAAAATTCAATTCCGTGTTCCAGCCAATTTTTCGATCGAGGTTTCTACACCTCTGCCCTTCTAATGATGGGCCTGGATAACAAAGTCCGATTAAATTTATTACAACAACACAGTCGGAAAATAAACTGACAAATTACTTTTTATTTTTTCTAAGGTAGAATTTCGTATTTCATCACAAAACTGTTTCCTTTGAATTAGATTTGATAGAACCTATTACATTTCTAAATCAAATTAGGTACAAGTAAAACACATAAACACAATAGGTAATTAAACCTGTATTTGTAATAAATAAATGGAAATGGTGCTCCTTATTTCGAACCCCTTGGTTTTCTAGTTTAGGTTTTAATACAGGAGCAACTGCAACTGCAGTAAACATAACGACTTTCCACACGCCAAAGGAATAGTACCAAAAACTTCTTATCCAACTTTTGCATTGGGTTATAATACCTAGAGGACAACTATCATAAAACAGCGTAAAAATAATTTTAATTTTCAAAATCGATAGTTTACTCGGTGAAAGAAAGAAAACGTTTACACTGAAACGATAAATCTATTAAAATTAATTATTTAAATCAACAAATTTCAGGTGTCATGACTCATGAGTAGGTATTTAAATCATAACTTGTACATTAGTATTAAATTCTCCCAAACGATACAACTTTGAAATTTTATGAACGCACACCGTTGATAAATACTAACGCGTTTTAGTTGCCTCTTAATCAAGTTTACAATAATCTAAAAAAAATTACAACACCGAGTTCTAACATAACCTCCATTTCATTAGTTTTCCCGCACATTTAATTTTCAGACTTAAGTATTCGTTATACATTCTAGTGCGTGCTTAAATCGATCGAACGCTATTTCTTATTTACTTTGCTTGACACTATAATAATATATTACTTTTACAGACAAGTACTCTAATTTCGCGTTTGAACATAGCACTGTAGCCCGTTCAATAAATATTACAGTATTAACGAGACAAATGCAATGTTTATTTAGGTAACACAGAGCAATAACACTCCTGATTAATTTGGAATAAACTAAAAAACATCCACAGATGCACTTAAACCTAATTCGTACACTATACTTACATGACTATAGCTATGATTACATTAAACAAAAAACTATTCTTAAAATAAGCATGGACATGTATTGATAACATTAACGAAAGGTAGCAACCGATGTATTTCTTAGAGAAACAAGTCTAGCAACCTAATCTAGCAAGTTTTAATGCTAATTAAAGCTTTACATCTTGAAGCCCCCCGTTTTCACCCAGCACGTAATTCATCCGTTATATCCGTTAAGTACCTGAATGCAAGATATCGTTTGACACAAATATGTAGTTGAACATACCGGGGTCCATCTTCACAAGCACACAGTACTTTCCAACTTTCTGTTGTAGGATATCATTATTTTAACAGATTAATACTTTCTAATATATATATTCTATTGGAAAAAGTACTCAGACACTTGACACGTTAATTTATCTAAAAACTAAAAAGACATGCACTTAATAGCTATGACTAATTTAAGATGAAATCGTTGAAATCGCAATTTAAGATTTAGATTCCAATTACACATATATCGATTGCCACCTTCTAATGACTCACTGGGTTGACACAAAGGCAGTCCGTACAAGATTAAGGAACTATTAGTGAAGATATATATATATATAGATTACGATACATACAGGTATCATGCAACAGCTTATACTCAATTAGTAATTAGGAATATTAATCGTAAACAGATAGTCTTCGTCACTGGGAAACTCAGCTTATAGCAAGTGTAACTACTGATTCTATATTAGGTTGAAAACAAAATCTTAACTTTGAAAATAAAATTTCCGCTGTCGCTGAAAAATAAAATTTAGAAGGATATTTACCATCCGACATGCATGAACAGCACTGTCAATACTACACAGCATATAAATATATCATATTAATCCAGCTAATCCGTAAGCATCCTAATCATTAAGAGATGATATGCATGGTAAAATTAAGTATAAATGACCTGAGTTTAATCTCTATGTTGATGCAGGTTTCCTGCCTGCCGTTGCTTTTTATTGCTTCGATCCATTAATTGCATTATTTCAGAATCCCAGGCTTTCGAGAACGCTTCAAATGAGAAACAATCCTGAAATCGTGATAGACCTTTTTCTCCAAGTTTTCGGGCCAGTTTCTGATCCTTTACGAGTCTGGCCATAGCTGCTCCGAAATGACCTTCTATTGCCGGACAAAGAAACCCAGTGCCGGAGTCAATCACTGTTTCTCGTGGACCACCAGAATCAACAGCGATGACAGGCTTGCTTAGATACATCGCCTAATAAACAGCACAATTTACTCATATCAGAAATTTACATCAACACTTTATATGGAAAATAGTTTGTATAAGCATATCGTAGCATTCTTACTTCAAGTGGAACGATGCCAAAATGCTCTTCTGACGGAGTATATATTAAAGCTTGAGAGCGCGAAAGAAGAGCGATTTTTTCAGCATCTTTTGGTGACAATATAAAGGTGACGTGGTCTGTCAAACCTTCTTTCTCAACCAAACTCTTTAATTCTTCTAGGTACTGAACACTTGACTCTAACCGTGGATCATATCCACCAGCAACAACTAAATGGGTGTTGTTCCAGTAATCTGTTCCACTTAAGCATGACTTGAGCTTATCTAAAAAGAAATTGGTATAATGAGAGCTTGAAAAATCATATTATAGATTTTACATAGTCCTTTTTATTACAAACTGTACTCACTCATCCCCCGAATTGCAAGAGCAATATTTTTCTTGGGTTCGAAACGATTCAAAGACACAAAAATGTGACGACGGTTCGGCAGCTTTAGATCCAACTTGGCAAACTGCTTCGACTTTATAACCTCATCAAAGAGCTTTGAGTTGATTGAAGGATACAGAACATCGGGCTCAGCTTGGATTCTACCGAAGGTTTTATTGAACACTCCACCTAGAAATGTAAAGGCAAACTTTTTTTTACTTAGTGCAGAAAATTCGCCAACGCTGGACTAGGAACTTAACAGGTAATACACAATGACTAAGTAAGTAGTATAATCAGATGGGGGTCTCACGCGTGAATTTGCTGTTTACAACTATTTTGTCCGCCCAACTGGTGGTGATTTCTTCTATAAAATCCAATGGTTTCCTGTATAGTGCTTTTAAAAACGACTTCCGGGTAGTTAATAGTTGATCAGGGTAGTGGCAATAGAAAAGAACTTGGGGATACGAAACAAATAAGCGAGGGAGCTTCAAAACTGGAATGCAGGCTGATACCTAAGTAGATCAACAAACAACAATGCTAGAGTCATTGTAAAAAGAAGAACTAGATATGTACTTAAACTGAAGTTGAAGTTACCTGATCACAAACAACGACGTCAGGTACAAAAAAACTAAAAACGTGTAGATAGAGGGCTGTGTAGGTCATCTTCAGGTAAGACATAAGGGCAACAGCACGACCAAAAATACTACGGGGTATCCATTGTCCAACTCGAACGACCTTGTTGACACCAACAAATTTGTTGAATTAAATGAGTTGTACATTTTAAAAAACACTCAGCAAGAATGTTATTGGAAAATATTGGAAATTTCTGATACCCTGAGAGAGCCATCGGTAGTCTCCGGAAAAGCGTGGTTGGGGTCATGGTAGCCGGTAAAGAGTGCTACATCATATCCTCGAACTTTAAGTCCCATTGCAGCATCAACGATCAGTCGCTCTGCTCCGCCCAAACCGAGGTCGGGGTGAACAAAAGCTACTCGACCTTTGCACTTCTTTTGCTGAAATTAGTAGTTCAAAAGTATATTATAATTTGCTAATCATAAATATTTTTTGAGTTGTATCCAGAAAATGAATATAACTTACAGTGGTCATCTTGGTCTGCTCGGTCAGCTAACCGGTAAACACACCTATAAACAGTATAACCATTGTTACAAAGTTTTCCTCACACCTCTTACTTCTAACTACCGACATAAATTTTATAGCCAAGTATATTGTAATGTAATAATATTATTTAAATTATTCGGAAGGTGTTAAAGATTGTCTTAGAAACGAACTGACTATCCCAAAATAAATTTATTAATCCATAACACCAGCAGCATATGAACATGCAAAATATTTCATGCTATACTAAGTACACTTCGGGAAAACTAAGGGAAAAATTCTGACCGAATCAAACTACTAACAGCGTTCTTTGGTACGACTAACGGAAGAGAATACTCTCTGTTGGCGTACCTTCTTCATTACCGCAGCCCTGAAGAACGAACAAATTCAAAGGATGGAATTTTGGAAAAATTCTGACCGAATCAAACTCTTAAGTGCTTTGCAGTTGTAGAACTGTAGTGACAACCGGGAATTCAAGAGACAGATGTCTCA
>JAQFZC010007001.1:0-11758 GCA_034695205.1 Dicyrtoma fusca | reverse complement strand
TAGCCTTAGGAGGCGACTAGTAAGGTATAGGCCTTCCATAATTATATGTGTAAAGGCATGCTATATGTATACAGTATATCTGTATTAATGAATACGGCGCTTTGCAAAAATGAGGCTGTACTTATACTATTTGTATTGGCGCAAGTCAATCAAAAAGGCCGAAGTAGTATTTTCACGCTTTTCGACAACAAAAGGTCAAAGTATGATGTGTGGTTCTCAATACAGTGCAAAATTGCAAATTACAATTTTCAAATAGGACAAAACTAGAAATTAACGTTTTCAAAAATTGCAATACTGGAAATTAACTTATTTAAAAAGTGCAAAACTGGAAATTATCGTTTTTAGAAAGTTGTAAACTAGAAATTTACCTTTCAAAAAATGCAAAACTCGAAGTTAACTTTTTCAAAAAGCACAAAACGAGTAACTAGCGTTTTCAGGAAGTACAAAACTAGAAATTAATCTTTTCAAAAAGCTCAAGACAAGAAATTAGGGTTCTCAAACCTTGCAAAACTAGAAAGTTACGTTTCCAAAAACAGCCAAACTAGAAATTACCGTTTTCAAAAGGTGCAAAGAGTGTCATTAACGTTTTAAAAAAGGGCAAAACACGATATTACCTTCTATTTTTACAAGTGCAAACCTCGAAGATAGTTGCTTTCCAAAATGTTAAAAACGTGAAATCGACTCTTTTAAACGTTAAAAAAGTAGTCACTATATCACTTTAAGATTTCCAAACCTACTAGTGTTAAAAAAGGCATTTTACTATAAAACAAACGATTCTCCACCGTAATAATTGAAAGCCCCCCACCGAACAGATCTTGAGTACTGAGTAAACTCGGCTATAGATTATGGATATGACTCTCGGGTAATAAGTAAAACGGGGGAAAATAGGACCAAAGAAATATAAAAATCCCTATCTAGAAGATCGACTCACAATCAATTTTTTTTTCTCTTTCCTTCCCTTTGTGGACGTGTGCTGTGAACTCCGTGATTTGTCTGTGGGATGACGTGCAGAGTAACGTGGAGGAGAATCAAACGCCAAGAAATCAATCAGAGCTCGAATGCTACCGGCAGAGACTCAAAGAGGAACTTATATCAAGGGATGGATACAGGTGAGTTAATGTCTGCTATTCATTCATTTCCCATTTCACCTTTGGTCTCCACTTGACATTCTCATCCTCCTCACCGATCGTTGATCATTGATCGTGAAAGGATGAAGCCGCCTCAAGATCATCTCAATTTAATTTCATGGCTTTCGCTTTCACTCTCTCGCTTTCTCTCTCTCTCTCTCTCTCTCTGTGATAAGACTCTCAACGAGCAGCCCAGTACCCACCGAACATTAACTCAAGCCAAAGAAAAATTAATTTTACTCTCAAAAGAAAATAGAGAGGCCTCTACACGTATATGTACCTACCTACAAAAACATGGTACCTTTCTCTACCTATATGTATAACCTACCCCCGAGATTTATTTATTGAGAAATGATTTCCTTTCTCTTCTGATTCTGACCTCAATTCAAAAGTACCCCCACCAACCAACATCAACAATGCAATGCAATGAGAAGTGAAAAATGAAAGAATCATCATCATCCGAATTACATGTGTTTCAAAGGTGTGCCGTGTGGTCTGGTCTGGTCTCACGTGAGAGAATGAGAGAAGGAGAGAATAGTTTTGCTAAAAAAATAGAAAAAAGAGCGACTGCCGCTATAGGAGTGGGTCCTAACTTATGACAATAATTTGTTTCAACTTGACTACAGGGATTTATCTCGTCAGACTCAATGGTTCACACTGAGATTTCAAGACAAATCCAAGGAGGCAGAATTCCTCATGCATAAAGAGCCATATGCGGGCATCACCTCCCTCGCCTGTCCCTCAGCCCTCGCTTCATTCTCTCTGGCAACTTTTTTTGTCATCTCATTCACCTTTGTCGGTCTCCTGACGGCCACACTGGGTCTCCTCATCCTATTTTTCATCAGTGCCGTTTCAGCCTGTGAAACGTCTCCACTTAAATCCCGCCTCAAGGTAAGTGAGCCCTCTTTTCTCTTTCTTTCTCTCTCCTCTTCTTCTTCTTCTTCTTCTTCTTCTTCTTCTTCACGCAGTCAAAGTCAAAGTAACCCCACGTAGACGTACGCAGCTCAACAACACTTGACTCGTAGCACAGCACACTACGTGCCTTTCTGTCCTCCAACAGTGTAAAAGTCAGTAGCACTGCACTGTAGCACTAGTGGTAGGCACTTTCAAAAGAAAACTTTTACGTTCCGCTTTCCCTTATTTTGTAACACCTACTAGTACTGTATGTATGTACATAGTAGGTACTTACCTAACATAAAGAGATAAATCTAAGAAGCCTCTGTAGACTCACTTAGCCCGTGTCCATGCTATCCCTCACACACGTAAATAAAAAGAAAAGTGTATAAAACACACACTACAGTGGGAGAAAGCACTGCACTGAGGATAAGTAGGGAAAGCTAGGAAGCTCCCTCCAAGTGTTGATCCTTAGAGTTAGTTTTTGCTCGAGCCGTAGCCACCTGTTTCCCTTCCTTACGGGTAGACGCAATGAAGAATGAATCCCATCTTTTATTCGTTTGCAAGTACCTACATAAGTTAAGGTGCCGCTATAGAAATCCCAACTTACTAACCTCAGACTTTCTCCGGCTCCCGGCCCGTCCATCAGTCAGTCAACTATGTCTACGTACGTATGTACCTAGCTTAATTAACTAGAAAGTAAATGCTTAATTGTGCCTTTGATCTCTTTCCATTGCAGAAAGTATCATCAAGTTTAAGCTTCCTCTGTGCAATAGAGTCCAAACTATGGGTGAGGAGGCTACTCTCCATCTTTGCAATACTCTTGCTTACTGCAACCAATGCTGTGTTTATGGTAAGAATCTTTCACTATTACAAGTAATGAGTAGAAAATATTGCATTTTTAAAAATGTGAGTTTTCTTTTGACTTTGACTTTTGCAGCAATAAAATCTCTTCTGTAAATATGTATGTGTAAATATCTACGTCAATTAATAGCACAAGCTGTCGGCTTTTTAAACAAAATCGACTTTTTATTGGTATACAAGGCTTTGCTAAGAAGTAAAGGGGTATCGGTATCATCAGTAGCTCCAGATTTAGAGGGAGGCTGTAGTGTATCGAGATCGACCTAATTATACGTCCAGCCAATTCGGAAACTGAACATGTATCAGTCTGTAGCTCTATCGCACTAGTGCAGTGCAGTGCGGAGTGCCTGGTGTGGTAATAACGGATTAATAATGTTATACTGAGCTAAACTGTAGTTGTGTACAGATGGATTGCAGATCGTTATTCTGTACAACTTTATAAGCTTATTAGTGCCCCATGCTGTATGTACTACTGTATATACTATTCTCATACACTGCGTCCCATCCACTCATCACACGTGCACTCATAAAATGAGAGTTTTTTCATCTTCTTCTTCGTCTTCTTCTGTACTCTGATTGATCTTGTTAAAGAAAATGTTTTGGAGAGGGAGACAGTAATAGTATCTGAAGCACGCCATGCCTTGCCCTGTCATAGGGGTGAAGTGAAGGAAGAGAATCCCCATGTTGGCGCCTTTCACATGATAGTTTGTTTGCCTAAGAGATAAATCAGAATCACATCTCCAACATGGGTTTAGCCTTACACAACTCCACTCATATTATTATATCAATATATCACATCGATACGCGGATCCGGCTCCGGCTCTTCCCAGTAGTGCAGTGGAGCCCAGACTCAAGCAACGAAGGAAACACTATATGCCAATTGAGGATGGAAACAGATAAGGACGTAGGTATATAGGTATAGCTATATCGGCAAAGAAGAAATGTATTAATAACAACTGCATGATTTCTGCGAAACCTAAACCGAAGATACAATTGTACCAAATTACACACGTACATACGGAGAGGTTCTAAGCTGATAGTGAGCTGCTATCTAAGGATTCGTTTCGGATTCGGATTTCCGATCTAACTGTACAATGCAATGCGATGTAGACCACACATAGTAATATGTATCCTCTGCTAAGAAGTAAGAAGCAAAATGAGCCATTTACGATGATGTGCTATTGGATTATTGAATACGTCTCATTGGGCACATTCTGCTTCTTAAAAGATGATCTACACTTTCGTAAAGGGATAATAAAAAGCCCTAACGATAAGTAGTAGTATTTGGCAAACAAGCATTACATTACTTTTTTATTTTCAAGGTCTTTTTTAAGCAATCGGTTAACCTATTCGGAAAACGGAACTGGGTTGGACCAACTATGGAAATAATGCTTTACAAAACTGTTTTTTTAATACAAATTAAATTTTTCAAAAAGGTCAAAACTAGAAATTAACATTTTCAAAAACGTCGAAACTAGAAATTAACATTTTCAAAAACGTCAAAACTAGAAATTATCATTTTCAACAACATTCAAAACAGTAACAAGCACTTTCAAAAAGGTACAAACAAGAAATTACCATTTTGAAAAAGATGTAAAACTAGATACATGACCGTTTCGAAAAGGTTCAAATTCTATATTTTAACTCTTTTACAAAGATTGTTTACCATATGGTCGTTTTGACTTTTTAAAGTGGTTACTAACTCATTTGTAATTTTTAAATTGTTTGTTACAATGTGTTTTCTAGCCTTTTCAAAATACTTTTTAAGGTGTATTGGCGTTTTCAAAATACTGACAATTAGAGTTGACCTAAATTCGGAATTAGGACGTTTAAGATTTTTAAAACACATTTGTTTGCTATTAAACTGTTTTTTCTAAATTTTGTTGTAAAAATATGGGCCTTTTGTGTACATTTTAAGCAATGCTGTGTGTTTTCGTTTGGAAAACACTGTTTGCACTTTCTGGAACATGTACGAATTTCCGATCACGATCTGTACTGTATAGTAATATCGTCTACAAATACAGACGGTTCTCTTTAAGCTCACAAACGACGAGTGATATAAAGACAGTTCAATGGTTTCATATTTCATGCTATAATAAGCCTCCGTGTGTACATACAGGATGGATACGCATGTAGCGTACGTGTGTACATACTTAATGTATCCCTTCAGTCAGGATTCACCACAAATTGCCAGGAAAGAAATGGCTTACAATTATTATTATCAACAGATACTTTGGTTGGCCAGATCCTTTTTCACTCTGGGGCTCATCTCTCTCTCTCTCTTGGTGCAAAAACACATGCTAGCATATCCCATAAATATACATACTGACAAACGACATATGAGTAATTTCCCTGTTTTCTTCAAACAGCATGGTTGCGAACATTTTATTTACTCGACGAAAGACCAGCACTGAAGTTTCCTTTCTTAGTTCAGAGCCCATATTTTAAATTTCTTGAGCGTTAATGGAAAAAAGACTGTCTACGCCACTACAGATTGCAACGGTCCCTCATCTCACTCAGTGTCACTACCACTATAGCCACAATCATAATGGCGAATCTTTTCAACCATTATAATGTAGTATCAAAGGATGCTGTTATTGGTTTCAGTTTCAAGGACTAGTTGCCCCTAGGTCCAAGTTTGAACTCCGTAGCGATTTTATGGATATGGTAGTAAATCGTGGGAATGATCATTCTAAAAATAAAACTTTGCATCAGTGACCATACTCCATAATTTTAACCAAGTTTTCTTTGTAAAAACTAGGGCATCTTCCAAAAACGCAGTTCTTGTCAATAGTGGATTTGAACAACAAATGATTTTGCAAAACTACTGTAGTTTCATACAACAAACATAGCAAAAGCTTGTTTTTAAAAATCGAAAGTTCTTTTTGCAAAGATTTTCACAAACTGCCCATTTGCAAAAATAATTTACAAAATGAACGTTTTGACTGTTCGTTGTGTTCAAAAAACATTCTCTGAAAGCAAGTTTTCAAAAAAACAAAAATTCTTTGAAAGAACGTTTTCAAAAAAACAAAAATTCTTCGAAAGCACGTTTTCAAAAAAACAAAATTTCTTCGAAAGCACGTTATCAAAAAAACAAAAAATCTTTGAAACCACCTTTTCAAAAAAACAAAAATTCTTTGAAAGCACCTTTTCAAAAAAACAAAAATTCTTTGAAAGCACGTTTTCAAAAAGTAACTTTTGCAACTGTGATTTCAATAGATTGTATCTCCCCATAAAATAATACAAATATTCATAAGCCCCAATTTAAAAAATGCAATTTTCCCAAAACTACTAGCTAATTTAGGTTGAATGTAGGTGGCTACCTTCCTACTGTAGGATAGGTAGGTACATATTTCCTATTTGCACCACCGATGGCACAATTTTGAATTGAAAGATGCATAATTCCATAAATTACCCGCCAGTTTAAAAATTAAGTACCTATGTGAAATAATTAAATCTGTATGTAAATGTTTAGCTATGTACTTCTAATTGCGAATCTTGTCTCAAAATATTGATTTGTGCCTAAGAAGTTCTGTCTCTCTTTCCTTTGCCTTGTGACAGATCCCGTGTTTGGAAGCGGGGACGATGTGTCCGAATATAACACTGGGACATGAATTGGAGTCAACTATCGATCCAGCACCACCCCTCGTATTACCTAGTTTAGTGCGACCATTCTCAAGTCTCTGCCTCTTCCCAGCCTATCTCATTATCTTCTGTGCATTCTTTCTCCTCTCCGTCACTCTTCTCTCCCAGCCGGGCTCATGGCTCAAGTCTTTTGCCATCCTCCTCGTCCTCACACTCCATGCAGTCATCATCAACGTCAGTCCACTCAAGGAGGCAGTCGACTGCTCCGAGAAATACAGTTTCTTCGACGGAAGAGAGTAAGTCTCCCAAGAAACTACCCACTTTTATCACACACACACACACACTCACACACACACACACTGCATTCACATCCGCATTCAAATTATTATTATCATCATCATCCCACAAACTTTATCTTTATCATGACAGCTTGAACAACTTCCACGTTATCGCCAGTCCCTGGGCCGGAACAGAAAAACTTTTCTATTTAACCTGCAATGTGTATACCTCCGTATAATTATAAGCTTTTATACATACATAATTATACGTATGTATGTTTTCGAAGTTGCAAAATGTTCTATTTACATAATAATGTCTTTTATTTACAAAAACTACCATTTTATTTTGGACAAATTGCACAACAGACTGATCCCTCAAATACCGGTTCAAATTGGACCGTTTTGCACTGTTTACAAAATGTTTGTATTATAGATGAATATTTTAACTTTGAACGAAGGTATTAATTTTTCTTTTATGGTTACCAAACAATACGTGCATAGTTTGTACAACCTACGTACCGTAAATCCTCTAATAGAACGCCCGCGCACAATTCCAATCGGCCTCCCGGACCCCCGCGTATAATTAGAGCCGCGTATTAATAGAGACCCACGTATTATTCAAACTAACCGTTTTACTACTCTGAATTTAGTTGAAATAAACAGGCTAAAAACAAGAATTTTGACACTTTTAAGCGACTTAAAAGTATGTGTCATTTAATTCAAGCTATTCAGTGGCTAAAAAGTTAGGTTTACACTAATTTCTGTACATTTAAACACTGAAAATACTTCCGGTGGCCCGCGTACTATTAGAGACCCGCGTAGTAAAAGAGGATTTACGGTACGTCCTTCTCCATTCAAAATCATTTTTATTTTTACACATGTATGCATTCCATCCAACTTTTTCCCTTCGTTGCCCTTCCGCCCTTCTTATAGGGCGTCTAAAAAATTAAACTCATTAGTATTCAGCATTTAGCATTCACTACTGACATTCAATGCATGGAGAGACTCGGGAACTGAGTTTTTTCTTCATTTTCTTTCCAGCCTTATTCCAGAATCATGGTACTTCTCTATTTTCGCCATTGTTGTTTTCCTCGTACTTTTCACACTGAACAGACGGGTAAGTTCAAGTCATTTCCATTCACTTCCTACGCATTATTTAATTACCACGAACTATTCCTTTCTTTTACAGCTGTAAACTCCAGTCGAATTTATGCACATATGTATTATCTATGAAGGCTGACGAGGAGCTTACTACATAGTAGCGCATAAGCAGGTTTTGTACTCGTATACTTAATGCATAAAAATGTGCAACCGCCAGGCAACGGATGTATTCCGGTAAAGACGTGGGAGGACACACAATAATTATAATTACATGCTACTTGCTTCAGTAATTGTGAAGATGTTTGAAGCACGAGTACTTTCACACGATCATTATTGACTGTGCCATTATTTAACTGCAGAATAGAATGTACAATAGTGTAAGAGCACCCCTGAAGTTGCTCAAATTGATTGCACTGCGTTGGAAAGTACTTGTTCTCTTTGTGAGGGCCCTTGTAGTAGAATCTTATTTTTCCTAGTTAGTATGTACATAGAAGCCCAGTGTTTATAATAAGTGTAAATACTAGTTCAACACTTTTTCAAACATGGTAAATCTATTATTTTTTTAGACCTTTTAAAAATGTATAAAACGAAGGAATTGACACTGTCAAAAAATTTGTAAACACACGTGGTAGGGACTTACACTTTATCTGGCTGAACAGATGGGTAGAAAGTTGACTGTTGAAACTTGGATCAAAGTGGAATTAACCTTTTCGAAGCGGTAATATATAAAGATTTGAATGTTTTTGAAAATCGTGATTTTCAGTTTTTTGACCTTTTAAAACTGTTATTTACTAGTTTTGATCGTTTTGAAAAAGTGTTATTTACTAGGTTTGATCATTTTGAAAAAGTGTTATTTACTAGTTTTGACCATTTTGAAAAAGTGTTATTTATTAGTTTTGACTGTTTTGAAAAATGTTTGTTTAGAGTTTTGACCTTTTTGAAGGTTATTTACTAGTTTTGACCATTTTGAAACAGTGTTGTTTATTAGTTTTGACCGTTTTGAAAGAGTACATTTATGGAATTAAACACTTTTGTAAAGCATTCTTTCCATGGTTCCCCAGTTCCGAATAGGTTAAGACTTGCGTCAGAATGCTGTTACCCCACAATGCCTTCTTCAACCACGATATGTATACGCATATGCATAGGTATCTATAGCTACAACCTGCCTAGTTAGGCACCTTTAATTATACCAAAGGTGCAGACAGACAGTCAGCCACTCTAGAATTACGAGGACGAGCTCTAGCGAGCGTAAAAGCGTAGGGAAGGGAGGATAGAAAATAGCATGGGAATAAGAAGTACGAGGTGAAAAAAAAAGAGAAAACTAATTTCATTAATGAAACCAATTTGACGTTTATGTTTCTTTCAGCTGGAAAAGTCCTCCAGAGTATTGTTTTTGTGGAAAACTGAGGTGGAGCAACAGCGGGAGAGAGCCACACAACTTCGACAGAAAAATGAAGCTCTGGTAAGCGAAAAAAGAAAAACATTTATTACCCGCTTGTATATTTCACTATTTTTACTATTTCATAATCCTAAACCCCAAACCATCCCAAACTCACATACATTTCATTTCCTCCGTCCTCCATCATCAACTCCCCAACAGAGCGGAGCCTAGCTATGTACTAACTCCATACTGATAGAGAACAACCATTATTACCCGACATGCAGAGGAAACCTCCGTCTGGAGAACTTCATTATCACCAGCACCATTACATCTACAAACTACAATCATATAAAACCGCATTAAAACAGCGACAGCACAACGATAAACGACAGAAATGCTCCAAAATTGCAATTAGAGTAAAAAAAAATCTGTACAGTTGAGGGCGTGTGAACCCACAAAAACGACTGTCAAAGCCCTTTTCTTACCCTTGCGAAATTTCTATTGTAATTATCTGTCGGCTTTAATTTACTTGGTCCTTATTCCATCGGGTTCAGAATATTATATCTTTTTTAATTAAATGGAGTAAAAATACAGCGAAATTACGAGGCTATATACTGTACAAATACAAAAATGGATGGTGAAACTGTCAATTTACCTTGGTATTTGATGTGGAGGCAAAGGCAAAGGCAATGGCAATAGATAATGGATGCCTTCATTTTCTTTCTGTGCAATACACATTTAATAATTGAACAGACAGACATACAGACAGTCATTGTCTATAGTTGTTCCATTGATGTATCAGTTTATGATGAAACAAAACTCATAATCTAGAATTCTGGCTTCCAGTCATACAGAGTACAAACTCGAGTAGGTAAATATTTCTATTTCTATTTGTACTGTATAAAATATCCTTTTCATTCTCTGTTTTGCCCTTTTGTTTTCGTAATAATAGTACAAACTGTTTACTTTTAGCTCGTTTCCTCGCTCCCACACGTCCATGCATCTCCCGGCCCCGCTGCCATGTCATGCTATAATCATGTACAGCAGCCCCAGAAACAGAAACAACCCGCATTTACGTATGTTTAACAACCCATAATTACTCTGTACTCTGGTAGACTTTAATGTCACGTCAGGCCGGACCACTACCACAACATCTACATGTATCAACTAGGCTCATAAAGTCGAAAGCCTTCTGGAGGCAGAGCAGAGCATTATAAAGATATAAAATTATGCTCAATTTTGATTTCAATGTAGAAACTGTCAGCTCGGTCATAGGCCTATACTGCCACTACTACTGCCCCTGCTGGCACTTAACCTTTTCGCAACGGTAATATACTTAGTTTTGAATGTTTTTGAAAACGGTAATTTCTAGTTTTTTGACCTTTTGAAAGCGTTATTTACTAGTTTTGACAGTTTTGAAAAGTGTTCTTTACCAGTTTTGACCGTTTTGAAAAAGTGTTATTTCCTAGTTTTGACAGTTTTGAAAAATTGTTATTTCCTAGTTTTGACAGTTTTGAAAAATTGTTAATTACTAGTTTTGACCATTTTGAAAAATTGTTAATTTCTAGTTTTGACCGTTAAAAAGTGTTATTTACTAGATTTGACGGTTTTGAAAAAGTTAATTTATAGAATCAAACACTTTTGTAAAGCATTCTTTCCATGGTTTCCCAGTTTCTAATAGGTTAAAACTCGCTGGGCTGTGGCCTGTAGCCTGTAGCATACTGTGCCATATGTGCTCTGAGAGCCAAGTGACTTTCTCAATTGACTCAGGAACTCACAATTGTGGGTAAATACAAATAGAAGATAAGGTATGGCTATACAATTTTCAAGCCGAGGACACAGAACACAGACCAAGTACATAAAAGCAAATGGATTGAGAAAAAAATGGAAAAGAATAGAGAGAAAGGTTGGCTACCTTCAAGTCTCACGGTCGATTTCCACTTTCCACCTTGATTACAACTTGTTCAATCTGACTCTATGGTCCGGAGTCTATTCGACTATTATTATTATTATTATTATTACTGTCACAGTCCAAAGGAAAGGTAGTACAAGGTTGGATGAGAATAAGGCAACGTTCCTTAAGCACGCAAAGTCACTGTCCAGACAAATACACAGATGTACATACGTATAACGAGCAACAATGTATTCTGTAGATTGTGCTAGACTCGAACATATAGAGAGCGTCCTATTGATTAGTCAAAGTCAAATTTTCATGGTTCCATTCCTTTCTATTGTCCGTTGATTGTGGTCCTGGTACCGGTGGACCTGGAAATTGCAAAATTAATAAACAAAATGGAATACATTTTATCAGCCTGTAGAGCTAAGTCAGAGAGAGAGGGAGGAAACAGCTCGTCACTTCAGTTCTATTTAAACGCATACAGAGCAACAGGATAAATAAGGCAAGCCCTCAAAAGAGCAAGAATGAATCATTTGAATTTCATTTCATTTCATTTGTTTCTAAAGATCTCACATAATTAAGGGAAAAAATTGAAAATAAAGTTATAGCGACATATGATACACCGTTGGAAAGC
>JAQFZC010007000.1:0-11759 GCA_034695205.1 Dicyrtoma fusca | reverse complement strand
ATTTAAGACACAAGGCTCTCAATTTCCAAGCTTTTAAATCATATAAAAATGCTCATGTACAAAATTACATTTGTTGTAAATGTTCAGTGATCAGTCGTGCACACAGTTTCTTAGGTTCATTTTCTGACTATGTTGCAAGAAATACACAATGTTAATATTAATTATTCTTATAATTGTAAAGAATCAAATATAATTCAAAAACAAGCAAGTAACTCCTATTCGTACATGCACGGTGTTACGGCTAGGGCCGTAATAGATAAAAAGTTTGGAACAGATCGGAACGTTCGAAATACTTGGCGGCAGCCAAGTATTTAATAATGATAAGAAAGGGACTATTTCATTATAAATTATAATGTAGGTTTATTTATTACTTAATTATTTCACAAACGTACAGGATTTATGTCAAAATTATTAGCTTTTAGAGATCAGTGAAAATATAGTCTCGGCGGAGACTGATATTTTTAGGTGAGAACGGGATCAGATCATGATCGCTTCTGATCGTTCGTTCACTCGTCACTATCATCAGTTTTCATCATTTTTCATCGAAATATTATAACAAATCGACGATTTTTCAAAAACCGAAAATTTTCACAATAAAATTGCGACCGGTAACTCACCCCGAATTGAGATGTGCAATATACCATTTAAAAGGCAATCGCATGTAGAATAGTAACTTTACAAAGCGATCAAAGAGACCCGCGTAGTAAAAGAGAATTTACGGTAAACTAGCAGCGATTTTCCCAATATTAAGGAATACGCAACTGGTTGACTAGACCAGGCAGACTAGATTATTTAGTTCGGTAAAATGGTACTCGACTAGACTATACTAGCCGACGCTTACAAAATAAATAACTCGGCTAGACTAGCGGACTAGGGACTAGACTATATGTTTCTACTTTTTTGACTGATTTGACTAGACTAGCCAAGAGCTAAAACACTGGCGCGACTCGCTTCAAAACTGTTGTGATCGATGTGCATTTTCAATTGTTTAGAATTTACTATTATGCATTAATTTATCGTTATTTAAAATAATCCGTTTTTTTAAGGCGAGCTGGTGACGGGAATTACGTGTTTTGAAAACGTAGCAGATTACGAAGCACTAACAAAAATGTGAGTTAAAACTGAACAAAAATTTTGATCATAAAAGTCTCTATTTTAAATTCAGTAATTGAAGTTTAGCTACAGCTGACTTGATCTCTAAGTGTCCTTTATGTGCCACTAGGCTGTGACGCAAAAATACCAGGGGACCATAATTAGGTGTTCTCTCCCAAGCTGCTTAGACCATTCGTGATTAAATCGCTGCCGCCATAATTTTTATTAAGGTTTGCGTAATAAATAAAATATGTAAACACATCACGTGGTGGCGTTAATCTTAGCTCAATTATTTTCTATCTACTGTCAGTCTATGCACAGTCGACACCTGGTAAAACTTCTATTAGGAATACCTATGTATGTAATACATACCATTTTTTTTAAATAAATAAAAACCTGCTTTATAGGAGAAATACTTTATACAACTTTCGATCGACAGAAAAAAACAGATAGGACAAATACCATAGACAATTTAAGATGGAATGGAACACTTGTAACATACATTTAACAAGTTGCTCCTACTAGGTCTACTATTACATCTCACAAACGGTGTTAACCAACTAGAATATCTTTTAGATTTAATTATTGATTTTCCAAACTTTAATAATAAATTTTTAAATCGATTTTCAGTAGGAGCTATGCCCAATCGCTTTGTTGAAAAATTATAATATTGTTAAGACTAACATAATTACTTAGTATTGTACCACGACATATTCTTTCCACCTTTACAATTTTTTCCAATAAGTAATGATGAAAAGTAACTTGCTCGACAGTACGAATACTCGACACCCCTTTTGATCGACATTCAATGCTCGATAGCAAAAGGATAGACAGCACAAGCTAAAGGCAATTTAAGATGGAACTAAACTCCCAAAGACGTTTTAAGATAGTCATCGCGTACTATGAAATGTATGAAGTAAATTCACTTGCGATTATAGCAGTGCATTTGTATCACATGGAACACAGCTGTTGACAAAATTAGGTACAAATTGAGGCAAGTCCTATTTTGAAAGGGAAAAGGAATCTAAAGGATTAAAGGAAATATACAATGTTTTCTTTGTAGTTGCGATCAGCGGAGATGTCCTTAGATACAGTGTAGGGACACGTAAGAGAGTGACAGATTCTGACAAAGAAATACAAGCCTTTGCACTGGCTCCTTGTCAGTTACTTAATTGAGTTATTGTTTTAAAAAATGTACCTGGCTCATTTAATTTGCACGCAAAAGTTTCCTTATATCATTGTAATAAACAATCTGTTTTTGTGTCTCAAAAGTCTCCAGAAGCCTTTGCAGATTTAAATACCGTGTTAGAACACTTGGAAATTTTAAACTTTGAAATGTTTGCTGTCAAATCTAATGGTAATGGCATTTAATGTACATATACCATCCAGTGGTGCTGTGACCCCTGCCGTGAAATCTAGCCACCAGCAAAAGCTGCATAGCAGAATTACTCGGATAACGTTTTAACTCTGAAGGGCGAAATGACTGGAATTACCAAAGAAGACAAGGCTGCACTTCTGCGCTTTAACATCACGCAAGTTCTTCAAGTTCGCTTTGTTAGGCTAAAAGTTTGCAGGTACTCAAAGAAAGCAGCTAAGCCCCACAAGTGCCCCCTCAGCAAATATTCTTCAAATTGTAAATCAAACAACAAGTTAAAAAAGTGTCACTTTAAAGAATACCAGCAGCCTTTAGCTTATGTTATAATAATTATTATAATAGGGGGCACCGTAGTGCTCCCAAATTTTTTTGGTAGTCTAGTCAAGTCTAGTCACGGCCAAAATTAAAGGCAGCTAGTCTAGTCTAGTCTAGTCACACTGTTTTCGAGGCCTACGTAGTCTAGTCTAGTCAACACAAAATCTACCCTAGTCAAGTCTAGTCTACCCAACTAGTCAGATATCCACATGGGTGAAATTGAGGCTAGTCTAGTCTAGTCATTTTTTTCTGCGCCTCTTGCTAGTCTAGTCTAGTCAAGTCACAAGTTTTGAAAGAGTCAGCTAGTCTAGTCTAGTCAAGTCATGCCGCCGAAAAAAGCCAAAAAGTCTAGTCAAGTCATAGTCATCTGGTCAAGTCAGACTAGACTAGGGCAGCACTGAGGAGGGGGCAAATATTGTAAATCTGACTAGGAATTTAACTACTGGGCAACTGGACTAGACTAGCAGGAGTTTGAAAAACAAGAGCATAGACTAGACATTACTTTTCAGCTTATTTGGTCCGTTTGACTAAACGTGACTAGCCATGGGACGAAAAAATCCTGAATAGACTACATTATTTAGACTTGCAAGAGCCTTGGAGTGAAATGACTAGACTAGACAAGCCACTATTTTTTCTATCGTATTTCCCTTTTAAGGGACACTACTAAACTAAACTGGTTGGCTAGACTTGACTAGGGCAGAAGTTATGTTGACTAGACTAGACTGTTCAGGTCAGGGCAACGGTGTGACTAGACAACAGACTAGACTAGACTAGCGGATGCTTAAAATGTAAATGACTAGACTAGATTAGCAAAACTTTTGCTCAGCTATGAAAGTAAAGTTCCAGTTTTTTCTCATATTTACAGCTCGCTTACTTCATCTCTAATTACTAATTTCTACACGCACTACATTATAAAGCAAATATTTAAAAACGTGCTTTTATTAAATTATTTTAATTCATTTTTTTTTTAGTTTTTTCTTTAAAGTATGTACGTATGTCCAAAGCCTAAAAATAATTGCAGAAATAATACCTTCGTCCCCCATAATTTTTCTGCAACAACGAAATTTAATTAAAATTCATGCAAACTATTTTTGAGTGGAAGCTGTATTTGCAAAAATAAAGTTTTTATTTCCATCTTTATTCCTTGTGAAATGAAAAAAAAAATTTGTAATGTAGCAGCAAAATTTCTCTTCGGATCACGGAGCATTGGATGGACTGCCGTCCAGGTGCGACGGGACAGGAAGTGCGGATGTGGACAGACTCATCTTGGGTTGTAATTACTTGAGTTGGTCTTCTCCAGACATGATCATCCTGTCGGTGCTTCAAGGTCGTGAAAATAGCAAAGTTCAACTTGCGGCCTTGGCTCCCTGGAAGAAAGCAGCTACTGAGATGTGACGGGAGGGCGAGGAGTGCGTGAGGTGGGAGGAAGTGCGGTGGGTGTACAGATGGAGGAAATCTCCTGAGAACTCCCGGGTGGTGGTTTGGACATGAAGATAAACTGGAACGACAGGACTCATGATCTCATCACCACCGCAAATGTCTTTCCAGAGGAAGTGTCTCGGCCATAAAGGCGAACATCCGCAGATTGAGAGGGGAATACAGATCATAAAGAGAGAAAGAGAGTGAAAGAGAGAGAGAGAGAGAGAGAGAGAGATGCCGGGCATTATCGACTTTTCTCCGTCCTCTGTGCTCATGACAACCATTCCACCTTTTCATACTTCCCACTCTCCACTTACTCATCAGCCCAGGGGCCCAACACAAATCACCTTTCATTCTTTTCTCAAAACCAAACTTTCACTCCGTTATTCGGGCTTCCACAAATTGTAGTAACAAAGTTCCTTTTACCACTTTTCCCATCCCGTTTCAGTGTCTGTGTCCTTTTGGAACCGTTCTGGTGGGATACGCTGCAAAACTGGTTTCAATCTTTGATTTTCTTGGACAAGTGGCCAAATTCAAAACGATCCTAGTCTTTTAAAGGCATTCTCAAAAACTCGATATTTCCAAAATTCATTTTTTTAAAAATCACTATTTACGTTTTCTAAAAGCCTTTAACTCTTTTTGAAACAGGTCATTTTCAAAAAGGAATTTCCAGTGCTAGTGGTTTTTTAAAACTCCGTTTTAAAATTAACCATTTCCCAACATCGATTTTAAAAGTTATCAAGTTTTCCTAAAAAGTAGGTACCTACGTTTAGAACTACGTATAGCCATTCCTCAAAACGCATTTAAAAGTACTCGACAGATTTTTTAAAATTTGAACTGTCCACACAGTAAGTCAACGCTACACGGTTTTTAAAAAAATATTGCTGAAAGCACTCAATTCTCAAAAGTTTCACTTATTTTGTAAGCCACCTTTTGAAGCTACATTTTCGAAACCGACTTTCCAAATTATCTGCTCCAATTTTATGTGTGTTAAAAAAACTAGGACATTTCAAAACTAACCGTGTTATTTCAGAATCCATCTTAAAACTAGCCAATATAATGGTCGGATTTTCTAAACAAGTGATTCTTAAATTAGCAAAATTTAATGTAAAACCAATTTTCAAAAACCCTTTTTACAAAATTAAAATTAATATTGACCAAATTATTTTCTGCAGGAAATGTAATTTATGAACGCCTCTATCTCAGACTACGGCCACCACCGGTGGTCTCCCAGCTCTTCGGTCCGTCTGTCTGCTGGGCTGGCCGGGGTGTGTGCGAGGAGCTCCACAGGTCCAAGGCTTCCTCGCTCGCTCTCTCGCTCGGAAGTTGAGGGGAAGGCGGGAGGGGAAGGAGAGAGGCGACGGAGGGAGTTCCTCCTCCTCCCTGCATTCCCACACTCCACAAACTCTCTTTCTCTCTCTCTCCCATTACTTATGCCACCACACTGCCACTCACTCCTCAGTCCACCTCCCAGCCACTGCACACACACACGTCCACCCAACTGTCCACTGCACCTCCAACCACATCGGCCAATGGATTCCTACACGAACGACCACCACTACTGGACTTAAAGGATTTACAGGTAAGCAGCCACTTTCACTTTCACTCTCACTTTCACTCAAACACACGTCGCGTAAGCACCCACCTCAATTAATTTGACTACACTTGCCCAAAGGATTGAGACGAGAGGAGTGAAAGTCGGTGAAAGGAAGAGAAAGTAAGTGTCTCATCTCCTTCACTCTCGCTATCTTCAACTTAAGTGACTTTCTGACTTTCTCCACTTTTCACTCTACTTTCTCTCTCACTTCTCTGGCGTCTGTCCACCTGTTACTTCCGAGTTCTTTCCCTCATTTCCCCTTTAATCTTTTACTTTCATTCCTACAACCATCAGGTTTATCACAGGGAGATAATAGGCCGCCGACACCTGCACGCACTGCCTGTCTGTCCGTCCGTCGGTCCTACTGTATTGGTACTTACTTACCATTAATCTACTAGAAAGCACAATGCTTTTTTTATCTGCTCATTTTATTAGTCATTCTGAAGATCGATTTGCTATAAAAAGTGTAAACAAACCCTTGTAGAACTATAATATAGTTTTAGTTTGGAATATTGCCAACTGCGGCAGCTACAGAACTTTTGCATCTGTCCTCCCAGTGCTTTCACTTATCCCAGTGCTTTTTGTTAAACAAGGATTTTGAATGCCTTTTAGTGGACAAACTTGTAGAGCTTCCTTGCTTGCTAGACGAGCCATTATTTGCAAAATCAAGTCCATTGAGAAGCTAAACAAAGGAAGGAAGACCCTTAACTACATCTCCATTGTCTCTCATCTCATTCATAATTCACTTATCTCGCCTTACTTCCCGGCACCTCCTTTGTGTGGGGAAAGCTCCGGTTGAATGGAAATTGTATAGTTCCCTAGAGTTACTTAATTATTCGGGAAGAAAGCGGAGCTTTACGTCTGCGGCTCTGTCCAATTACGGGATAATCCAGGGGACAATTAATTGTCGCTCAGAACAGGCATATTTGTAGAGCTAGAAGGGCAAAGTGAAAGCCAGAGTGAAAGTGGTGAAAGTGTTTAGACACTCAAGTCCCTAGTGGTGTAGTTGCGGCTCGTGTGGACGGGCTTTTCCCTTTGATGAAGGATGAAGTGGCAGGCAGGGCATGAAGGATTGATGAGGTTGAGTGTGAGGATCTTGTGCATAATTCATGGGCGCCCTCAGCTATTCACAAACTTGGGGAAAGTGAAGCCCGAACGAGTGAGTGAGTGACGAGCCTAGAGTTTGGACAGAGTAAAGACGCCTGCCTCCGTCCTGTAGCTTAAACTTAGAATAGGAGAAAGCAGTGAAAGTAGTGAAAGCAGTGAAAGCACTGAAGGAAGGGGAGAGCCTATTGATTTCCTGTCCTTTCTCTCTCCACCGGGCTTCACATCATTTCCTTCCTAATTGGGCCCTAATGCGTCTCAGTAATTGAACAAGGAAGAACCAGGGAGAAAGCTGAAAGGTGAAAGAATACATAGAGAGAAAGTGACATCCTAGTCAACTTCCCATAAAATCCCATCGAGACCGACTTTCTCTGTAAAAGTCGGAGAAAGTGCTCGGAAGTGAAAGTAGGGGCGGGGAAAGAGTGGGAAATGGTGGTAAACATGTGTCACTGCCACTCAAGAGAAGTGAAAGCATGAAAAGGGAAACAACCGTCCATTAGAGCATCGCATACCGCCCAGCATTCTTGCATAAGAGAGTAGGGGCTACCCATAAATGACATAGTGTAGATAGTTACGACTTTTACCATGATGTAAGCTAATACATGGGTCACCAGTTTCTGACGTCATATTTGCCCAGCCCCTAAAGGATCCCTAATTGGACAGCTGAAGAGCAGAGCAATAATTAGAGATTGAAGTGCCACTCCACCCATTTTATCCATTGCATTTTGGCGTCCCTTGGAGAGGGTGTTGTTGTGAAGAAATTAGAGCAATTAGCTGATTAATTAGTGGGCTTGGGATGGCCATTTGTTCTATGTATATAATTAGTCCGGGAAGAGTGGAAGAGAGAGACAGACAGACAGACAGAGAGAGAGAGAGATGGGGACAGCTGGAAGGCCACCCTGTGGCCCGTGACACGCCTCACTTGCGCTCTATGCAACTTTCTCCTCTAAAAGATGAGTGAAAGTGGAGGATGAGGAAAGTCAATTTCCATCCCCAGATTCTGCATCTCTGGGGTCATCCATAAATGACGGTTCTATAAATAAACGTAACACTTCAAAATTAGCTCCCCCACACTAAAACGCCCCAAAAGTGGAAAGGTGTGGGGGGGGGGTTCTTTCATTCAGATGACAAAGTTGTGTACGTCATTTGTGGACAGCACCCAAGGAGGTGGCATCCCAGGTATTCTAATGGGCTGTCATCTCCGCTCCGTTTGCATCCCAGACAGCCAGGGACAGACTGACTAGTGAGTTGCGTCTCAATTTCCTCGCCGTCCGAGCATGAAAGATGAAAGCGCCGAGGTTGAAAACTTAATCTTCCTCTTTCCGTCTTTTCAATCGCCCTTCTACTCCAACGTCAAAAGAGCTTCGCTTTCTCTTCCCTTTCTTTCGCCCATGCAGAGCACCACTCACTTCATCCCGTCATTGCCGCCACTCAAATTCCTTTGAGTTATCTTGGGCGCTGTCAATTACTGCCTTTCACTAGACCACAAGAACGTGATAAATCATCCTTTCAATCCCCACTAAATAAATGTGCACACAGTGCGTTAAAAACGCATCATAAGCACATCTAGTACGCATTAGAAGCCCTTTCACAAGCGTTGGTCTTATAATAATATGTTTTTAGAGGGACGCCTGTGCCAAACCCTTGGCTTTTAACGCAACCCAACGAGCTTGGCCACCACCTGGCACCTTCCCACCGACTTTCGGACTGTTTCACGGATGAGACTGACACTTTGCCATCCCGCCGACAGAACACTTGCTAATAAGGGACAGGACAGGGGCCGTGCATAAACTACCCCAGAAAGGATTTTCCCACACACTTTTACATGGATGAGCACATGTTTCTCTACTGTGAGCCCCTTCGCCCTCGGCGCACGTGAAATAGTTAATAGGCGGCGGGAATTTTGGAAGGTTGGGACGGAAGCAAGGGAGAGCGGTGGAAGGGGCGGAGGAGTGACTGGGGTGGGCGAGTGATGGAAGGCTCGGAAACGCAGGGAACAGGTCCTGGCTAAGCATGTGCACACCTGTCGGTAAGAATTCGATTAACCCTTACGAAACGGAAGCATAGGTATAGATTTCCATCCTTTTGAAAATGTTAATTTCTAGTTTTCAAAGTTTTTGAAAACGTAAACTTCTTGTTTTGACCGTATTGAAAATGGAAAGTTTTTGTTTTGACAGTTTTTGAAAATGTGAAATTCTTGTTTTGACCTTATTGAAAATGTTAATTTTATGTTTTGAAATTTTGAAAAATGTTAGTTTTATGTTTTCACATTTTGAAAGTGTTAATTTCTAGTTTTTACTTTTTTGAAAAAGTTAATTTCTAGTTTTTACTTTTTTGAAAGTGTTAATTTCTAGTTTTTACTTTTTTGAAAGTGTCAAATTCTAGTTTTGAAAGTTTTTCAAAGTGTGAATTTCTAATTTTGACCTTTTTAAAAACGTTAATTTTATGTTTTCACATTTTGGAATTGTTAATTTTTAGTATTTGCTTTTCTGAAAGTGTCTATTGCTAGTTTTGAATGTTTTTCAAAATGCTGATTACTATTGTTTTGACCGTTTTGAAAACGTTAATTATGGAATAAACGCTTTTACAAAGCTTTCCTTCCTTGGTTTACCAGCTTCGAATAGGTTAAGCATCGTTGCAATCCTACACGAGACAGTGTGGGATGAGCAAAAAAATAAACGAGATTTGTGTTTCAGGAAACTGGAGCGTGTGGGAGGAGGATCGCGTTGGGAGTGGGAACTGCAGCGGAGCTGGACGGGGCGGGGGACCGTTGGATGGCGGGGCGGTGGGGACAGCGGGGGCGGGGGCGTTGCTGTACAATCCTGAGTGGAAGGAGGTGGAGGGCGGGAGCTGGCGTTGGATGTTTTTCCTCCACAACTACGGCTTCGCCTGTCTCTTCTTCTTCCTCGCCTTCTACGCCTTCTTCTCCATCCTCAACCTCAGGTGAGTCACATCCCAACGCATCACTAACGCATCTAAAACCCATCAGAATACATAATTTACCGAGGCATCTGTGTATCTGTACAGATCGCAGATCTCGACACGTCCCTACATGTCTACGATCAACAGCTTCCTCTGTTTGCTCGGGCTCTCTCGCGCCGCGGGCCTCTTCATCGATCCCTACGGCATCATCCACGTACGAAGATCATTATTTATTTATTCAGTACTTTGTATTCTTTGTCTCACGTCTTCTTTCATCTTTCAATGGATCTTTGTGGGGTTTGGTTTGGTTGCAGAGGATGCCGGTGTTCGTCGGGGCGTTGGTCTGGGACCTGGGCTTCCCCTGCCTCATCTCCTCCTTCAGTCTCATCCAGATCGCCTTCCTCCAGCTCACACAGGTAAGTCAATGATGATCTTTCGAATCCGTGGGATTTTCTTGTAATCTCCTATTCTCTTTGCAGCTGGACATCGGTCCGGAGAAGCTGAGGAAGAAGACCTGTCTGTCCGTGGTCATCACGCTCCACTTTGTGACCGTCATTGCGTCCGCCATCTACTCCACCTTCAACCATGACCTTATGGTAAGGGAATTTTATGCACAGTCCAAGCGGTTTTCTGTCAGTGACCTTGAGACTGAAATTTAATGACCTTGGATTCTATTATTGTAGCAGGTGAAGCTCGGGACGCAGTTGGTCTTCGCCGTGTGGGGGCTTCTGCTCTGCGGGTCTTTCCTCTATGCAGGGAAGCGAGTGCTGGGGGCAATGAGCGGCTCCGCCCAGCCCACCTCCGCCTCCAGCGCGGCGCCCAACCCCAAAGGTAACGCCCACTCCTTCTACTCCCCATTTTTAGCATTGGCATGGGATTTACAGGAGGATGTTTGCTTACTTGCACAGGGCTAATAGGGATGGGGCTGGGGATGGGATTGCTCGGACCGGGCCAGAACATTGCAGCCTCCCTAACCGCCGCCCTCGCCCCCACCCTCCTCCAGGCAGCCACCCCTAAAATTAAAATCACCGATGAAAACGACCGCACCGTCGCCGTCGCAGCCGATTCCATGCGCGTCACGGACACACGTAAGGAAGCCCCAAAACAGGAATTTATCGATTTTAAGACCTGCTTTGCCTCTAATAAAAGTATATTTTGTGGCAGAAGAAACAAAGGGGGGCCGTCCATTAACGCCCCTCCCTGGTTCCTCCAAGGGCAAGGTGGCATTCGGGGACGTGGGGGCGGATACGGAGGGGGCCTCCACCTCCTCCACCTTCGTCCGCCCCCCGAGTCCCGTTCTTCCCAGGCGCAAGAGTGGCGGGACGAACCTGAAGTCCGGCGCCGGCGCCCCGCTCTCCTCCCGCCGAATCAGTTTGAACCGTCGTGGGAGCGGCTACGTGGACGAGAAGGAGGCGCATCGGAAAAAGTCCCTCACGTGGTCGGAGACTGAGGTGAACGGGGGTGGGGGGAAGGGGGGTAAGGGGAAGAAGGGGAAAGGGGGCAAGGATAAGGGGGGCGACAATAACGGGAGCGACAGTGCGGGGGGCGAGTCGGTGAAGACGCGGCAGTCGAGCAAGAGCAATGAGAGTGGGACGGAGGGGGAGGGGGTGGGGGGGGAGGGGAGCGAGTTGCTCGGGGGCGTCGGGGGGCCGGATTATACGCTTCAGTCCATCCTGTCCCACATCGCCTACGTGAACCAGACGGCGCTGGACTACCGGCTGAACGGGAAGCTGTCGCGGAAGAATCAGGTGACTGGGTCGGAGTAATGTTTTTGTTGAGGGGGTGGCTTGTTGTGATGAGCTAATGGGGTTCATGTTTCAGGTGGAGAAGGTGATAAAGTTTACGTGGCTGACAGCGATGCTGGGGGTGGTGCTGTGCGTGACGGAGGTGGTGCGGGTGATGAGTCCCTACGGCCTCCTCGCCTCCTCCCTCCAC
>JAQFZC010006999.1:0-11759 GCA_034695205.1 Dicyrtoma fusca | reverse complement strand
CCACAATTTTGGCTTTCTTCACAGATGTAAAGGGAAAATTCTATCTATAATTCATTTAAAAAAAGCAGTTTACTCCAGATACCCCCATTTGCTTCTTGAATCGCGATATTTTGGAGCATTGGGGGAAATCTTGAGAAAGCGGGCATAATGCATCTGTAAAGTGTGAACACATGTTGCCAATATAAGTGGGTACTAATAATCCTATACGTGAGCGTAAGAGCTTCTATTAAATGGTAAAAATGGTACTCACTTGTTTTTGGTAAAAATTTATTTTTTTGAATGTTTCCTTTAAATTGCAAGTTTCTTTTTTAAAAAACACTTTTTTTTGAAAGGCTAATGTTTATGTACAAACATAAGTGGAAAAGATACAATCAGATAAATTAATGATTGTTCAAGTTCAAATTAAGCATGAATATGAGGTTGTTCATTTCAAATTACTTAAGCGGTGCTCTTGCAAAAACTACAATTCGGAACATAAAAAAAGGATTTACAAAAATGTACTTCCCAGTGGTATTTACACTATCAAGTCCATGGATGGAATTTGTGACCCATTGATACACTTTTTGTAAGAGTACGATGAAGCCAAAATGAGTTTTCTCATGCTTCACCAATCAGTTTCAATGAGGACCCGACAGATAAGATGTAATTAGACTAGTTGAGCTCACCATAAATTTAAACTAATGGACCTTCTTATCCTGATTTTATTGATTTTTATTTGAAGTTATTTCCCTCTTGGGACGACTAGACTCATCCAACAGAGCACTTTTTTTTTCTCCTTGGTCGTCTTCATTTTCTTTTCCGTATTTTCTTTTTTGTAACTACTTTTAACCCAACTAAATTGTAAACTTTCTTTTCTTTTCTCGACTCCAGGCCCAGCCTCTCCACTCTCCGTTTCCTGGCTATATGTATAGGTAAGTATGTCTCATGGAGTAGAGTGGCATATATTTATGTATACCAGAATCTACTAGTACAAATAGTAGAAGATTGTAAGTACAAAGCTTCTTTTCTCCTTGCTGAGTATTAGTTTATTCGCTTTCCCCTTCGCTTTCCTTTCTCTAGACAGTCGACAGGGAAGGAAAGAGCACGCATTTTCATTTTAATCACAGCCATTTTAGTTGGGGACTGTCCACTTATGACGTCGGGGAAAGGACGATAAACTTTTTCAACATAATAAAAATCTGCTTTGACACTTTGTCAAAATGATGAAAACCCGTTTTGACACTGTTTCAAAACGATGAGAACCTGTTTTGACACTTTTCCATGAGAACTTGTTTTGACATCTTTTCAAACTGATGAAAACCCGTTTTGACAGTTTTTCAAACTGATGAAAATCTGCTTGGGCACTTTTTAAAACTGATGAAAACCCATTTTGACCCTTTTTCAAAATGATGAAAATCTGCTTTGGCACTTTTTCAAAATGATGAAAATCTGCTTTGGCACTTTTACAAACTGATGAAAACCCATTTTAACACTTTTTCAAAATGATGAAAATCTGCTTTGGCACTTTTTCAAACTGATGAAAACCCGTTTTCACACTTTTTCAAAATGATGAAAATCTGCTTTGGCACTTTTTCAAAATGATGAAAGCCTGTTTTGACCCTTTTTTAAAATTATAAAATCCTTATTTGCCCTTTTGAAGAACACTAATTTAACTTTTTGACACTTCTTCAAAAAAATGGAATGCAGATTTGTACTATTCCAAAAGTCTAATTTATTGTTTTTCACATTTTCAAAATGTTTAAACCCTGGTTTGCCTTCCTTTTGAACACCTTTCCAAGCCAGAATTGTATGACTGGTATTTGTAAGGCTCCTTGTAGCTTCTATTCCCACTCCCACTTGTATACGTCTAGCGAGGTATGTACTACACTACAAGGTATTTATGCTATACCATGTAGCTGAAGAGGCAAAATGACATAGGCATTTCTAATAACCATTATAGAAAGTAAGCTTAGTTTTTTTGTGTTTTCATGTTTTTTGCATCTAAACCATACATTGTGCAGCAATCTGGATTAAAAAATAGCAAGAGTATTCTGAAGAGGGCCCTTGGAATTTTATTCCCAGATTTTCTACCGTTCGACATTTCCATCTTTTTTTTTGCAATTTAGAGCATAAAAGCACAACAACATTGCAGCTTACGCTCTTTTACGGAGTTCTTTCGTAGACAGAGGAACTAGGCGAGATATTATTTTCTATCAAAATCTAAAGCCTCGTGATAAGCAAGGACGGTGGATCTTCTGACGTATTGTTTGGAGGAAGCAGCTGGAAGAGAAAAGGAAGAAAAGCCGACAAATTTTCTGGGTTGACACTCATCGCCTGTCACTTCCATTCCAGTCCAATCTCACCCACTTTCCTCCTGCGTCTTCCAGTAAGTAGTACACAGTGCAGTGCCGTCGAGTCTTAAGATACAACAACAAGAGTAGAAACAAACCTGGCTCTGGCTTAGGGTTTTCTCTCGCCTGGTGCACGTGTAAATAAAGGTCTTTTAGGAAGCTTAGCGTTACAGACTTTAATGGCATTTTGACGTAAGTCCCAACAATCAACTTTGTAATTGTTTATGTATAAAAGTGACAATATAAACACACATTTATTATAAAATATGAAGACGCAGTTTTACTATTTTTGAAAAGTGTATGTAAGTAGCACTTTTACTCATTTTTGAAAGGTGTAAGTAGCACTTTTACTGATTTTTGAAAGGTGTAAGTAGCACTCTTACTGATTTTTGAAAGGTGTAAGTATCACTTTTACTTGTTTTTGAAAAGTACGAATAGCTAGTTTAATACTTTTGAAAAGTACAAATGGTGGTGTTACTATTTTTCAAAAAGTGTAAATAGCAGTTTTAGTTATATTGATGGTGAAAAAAGTAAGTAGCATTCGTACACATTGTTAAAAACGTACAAATAGGAATTTCACAATTTTTAAAAAGCACATATAATAGATTTACTACTGTAGAAATTGTTCAAAGTGCTATTTGCAGTTGCAATAAACACCGCTAAAAAGTTAATTGTTGGAACTGGGACGTCTAAACGCAAGAAGGGACGCTGGACTTCATCCAAAATGCAATGCTACTTCACCCACGATATGGAAAAGTTCCTTTAAACTAAAAATAAAAAATGCATGCCAAAATAATTTGATTTTCCCTGCTGCTATTTTCCTTCTATACTTACAGCTATGGTTTCATCCTCGTGAGATCCAAGGATTGTGAGTTGACGTACGGAGATCAAAGCTATGAGCATTCTCCCTAGATTTCCTGGGTCATTCTTTCGGTAGATCGAGCTAAATCAACAATAATACAATGCTGACTGACAAGTCACTTCCTAGAATAGCACACCTGCAAAGTACTAGTATGTACTAGTTATTACATAATATGCTTACGTATGAACGAATTTCAGGGGAAACAGTGGAGAATTCTTGGAATTTCGTGTAAGCTATTACTGTTGGTACCTAGAATTTAAAATAGTTTAGAAATGATCTGAAAATTCCCCATAAATTCAACAACTGATAAGCATGAAGATTTTGTGATTGTGATTTACTGACGGAAAGACGGTGGCCATTAATTAATTTTGTCTAAAAACAAACTCACATCTTGCAGTACTTAGACATCATCAATTAGCGAATTTAATTTAAAATTTTGTAATATGTACATACAAACGTGTACTGCTTCCCACTGAAATGCCTGCATACACAGCGTGAAATACAATGCTACAGGGTGCCGTAGATTGAAAATACACGCTTTGCCCCTGCAATTCATTTTCCCACGACACACCGATGCGATATACAGTCTAATAAATTGGAATGCTTTCTCCATGGTCATGGCCTGTGGCCTCGGCAAGTATAGCCATACGACTATTTATTACAGTGTTGTATTGCCCTCCGGTTTTAATCATGTTAATTGTGAATTCCAGTGAAAGTTAGTGTCAATGGTGTCAAGAGATATTATTTCATTTCTTTTACAGTAATTATTTATTGTATGTATGTAAGTAGTTACACAGGATGCACGTTCTTGACTTTCACTTCTTCATTGTAATGGTTGGGAAAGAAAGTAAAATTGTCTCTGGGGTACACATTTATGCCATCTAATCTGTATAAAAACTGATTTGATTTTCGCTGTGTATTAGTTTTTAAGCAAGCCGGAAATTCCCTGAATGAATTACACATAAATCGCGGATGATAAATCTGATTGAATTTTACTAGCCTTTCCATTCTACTCTGTTTCGAATAAAGAGTATATCCAATGAACTATATAGAAGGTTGTACAAACTGCAGATTATGCAATAGCTATGTATTTTATGCATACCTACATAAGAATTAAAATTTTAAAACTGATTCAGATCAACTCATGGAGGGAAGGGTGGGTGCAGAGGGCAGAGACGTAATCCTAGCCTTCCCGGCTTTGGAAGAATTTCTGTAGGAAACCTCATGAATTGCTCAGATAATATAAGCAATCAGAGGCTCCGCATAATACATTCTTTCCTTCCTTACGCAATCCCTAAGCCTTACAAGTTCTTTAAGCCAAAGTCGTATGCATGCCTATACTACACACAGAGAGGAGCGATGCAGCGTCAACTCAAAATGAGATTTAGTTTTGAATAGCACACTTGGAAAGGATGTTTAACCTTTTCTTATATTATTCACTTTTTTTGCGGTCTCTCTAGAGCTTTAGCTGAAAAGCTAAATTTTGCAAGTTAGGCAACAATAATTAAAATGTCATTGTGTGGGTATATTCTAATTACATTTAAAAATATTGATTAAGGGCTAAATGTTCATATTTGTAATGTGCACATTTAGCATGGTAAATTGAAACACAGTTATTTAATTCGATTGGGCTATCCAAGCGAATGCTGTCATTGAATCTGATAAGATTGAAAGCTACTGCCGGTAAATTTTTGTGGATGGATAAATCCTTGCCATCCAGAATTTTCGAAGAGTCTAGGATTTTGTGACTCTGATTTTGACTTTCGATTGTATTCTGCTGATTTTGAGAATTATAAAACCAGAAGATTACAAAAGAAATCCAAAATAATCTCAAGACTTCACGTTGAGAATTTTCAACATCATCAGCAAGAATGCTATCTCCATCTCCGGCTTCCGCTCTTCATTTCTCATGCGGATGCCAAAATGCCAGCCGCATGTGTACATATATGTAGGTACACTGTATGCCTATAAGTAGGCACGGGGAGAGGACGTCAACAAATAATGTGTAGTTTGAAAAAAGGGGTTTTTTCCCTGTTCAGTTGAGGCTACATTTCAAAATTGTAAACTTCATTTGTGGGCAACCCCCCACAATGTACGAGTTATATTTACCCTCTATATATTACCCCTAGATTTTCAAAATCTCCTATTACTATATATAAGCATTCTTTTCCTATTTGGAAATAATAAATAATGGGGAAGCTGTATACTTTCCCATTAGACATGCATACATGTACATAATACTCCGTTGTTACGTTAGGATCCAGTCAGATTCATTATTGGTGAAGTCATGTAGAAAAGAATCCATCCTTCCTGCCTTTTTAATTTTGGAACCAAGCTCGCATTTCTTTGCAATCGAAATACCACGAGTAGAAAGTGAGCAAAAATTCTGTGGTACATTTCAAAATGTTCTATCTTTGCTTTCTCCTTTCATAAACTGCAAAGTCTGTAAAAAGCATTTTTGAAAGTTGTTATTTTATGAAACAAGAATCATAGACTCGGCAAGGACATTTAAAAAAAAGGCAGATATCACCTTTTTACCCAAATACTATGTGCCTATACATCGTGTTGGTAAAGTGAAAGTAAGAAGTAGATACATGTATTGACTGCCTTAAAGGTATTCTGAGGAGATTGAAATTGATTCTTTCAAGATATTTATACACATTACACTACTGGGGAAAGTAAATTGAAATCAAAGTAAGTCAAAACAAAATTGGAACCAGCTGCAAGTTAATATCCCATCTCATCTCATCATATTCGTATTTACATTCTACATGAACGCATACATGCTACAAGAGTATCATTCCTTGTACTGACGTTAGTGTTTTCATTTTTTACGTACTCACATTTAAGCACAAGTTCTTCCTACCCAACCGCAATGTAATTCAAAGAAGGTCTTTTTTTCTTTCAATTTTCTTATCTTATGACTAAGGAACTCTCAATGAAATGAAAATGAAATGCTTCCCTCCACCATCCACTTTGATTCATTCATTGACGTGGAAAGGCAGCTATGAACTTTCCCCTAGTATTTTGTATTCTACAAGGAATGCAATGAACGTATGTCTATCAGTACAATGGACCATTGCACATTGGTCATTGAATTCTCAAAATCAAAAAATGCCATCTGTTTTTTTCACAAAATAGAAATCAGCAGTGAGCGCTCAAACCTAGAATAAAAAAGCCGCCGCTGACCTTCATCAGTCTCTTCTAAATGTAGTCAAGTACAGGCCAAACCCAGAATGAAAGTCTTCAATATACTTTGTGAAGCAACGGTCTGTAATTCATAGCTGTAATTCTAAAATTAGAATTAGAAAGGAAGGGACAAGAAGCAAAGGGAAAGCAAAAGGGAAAGCCGGCAGTAATGTAATACATTTATTTTACTACAATTTTTATTACAGACATCCACAGGATAGATATATACTGTACTTCACCAAAAATTTATCAAACATGCAATTTTCCCCCGTTTTTCATCATCTTCTACTCACCTTGCATGCCATGCCATATCACTGGATGTCTTGTCGTGTCATGTCAGTATAGGGGTATATAGGATGTTCTTTTATGTGCTATTTGATCGTGTACATAACAAAAGTATGAAATGAAAGAATTTCTCCCACATTTCCTAGAAACTGATGAGGCTGGGTGAAAGTTGTTAGTAGTATGAAAGTAAGAGAGAGAGAAAGAAATCATTGAGCAAGTGGGTTATTGCTGAATTCCAAAGTACAAAGTCAACACGACCATTTATACTATAAATTGACGTCAGGATATTTCTTTGGGGCTGTCCATAAATGAAGTTCGGCAGCCTCTCGGGGGTTGGTTGAGCTTAATTTTAAATAGTGCAAGCTTACGCTGGAAGGGAATGGGTCCCCAATGTATGAAACATGGAAAAGTCATTTATGCACAGTTTCCAAAGGGTTTAAACAAGACAGAAGGAGACATTCACAAATTATGTTTTTTAAAAGTGAAAGTTTTGTGTGCCCTTTCCTTCATATACATCACTAAGTTGACTGGCAACTTTATCTTTTCCAATACTGTGGTAAATTATGAAACGATCCTAGAACTCCAACCCTGTATACTGTCCAGTATTAAATTTTTGCTATTTACTGAGGTTGCTGGGGCAGTGCATTGATAGCAACGATGCTTCTGCAGATAGCTTTCTCCAAGTCTATTCCATTCCATTCCAGTCCAACGACTGCAAGAGTGTAAACGCAACAAAGCAACAAAAGGGAAAGGGATGGTAGGAGAGAGAGAGAGGAAAAAAACATGAGATATGTTGTGATTGTGAAGGGTACGAGTGTACACATTACACTAGGCCAGGCTGTAAGATGAACGCTCTTTTAGTCAAGCCACCAATTTTATGTACCGTAGCTGTACGTGTAGGGAGCCTACTTACACATTACATTACCTTGTCATTCCAGGGAGAAAAAATGAAGACACTTGGGCAGATTTCTCTCTCTCTCTCTCTCTCTCTCTGCTGATGTATTACACATTGTGTCTCTGTCTTCGTATAGGTCTGGGCGGCCTAAAGTAAGCTACCTCCTCATTTTAGGCGGCCGCATTCACATTGTATTACGCTAAAGCCAAATGGCAATGGAAACCATAACCGTGATCATGACCATGATAGACGACACTATCTGTGCCTCAAGAGCCACGTCAATGCCATGACACGGCCATTTTATTTCCAGCCAGGCCATCAGATCAGCAGCGTGCCAAGAAATAAATATATTCATACATAAGTAATAAGTCCTTAAAGTTACAATTTCAACAGGGCGTACTTACAAATATGCTAGTTTGTGAAAACTAAAAAATTTAAAAAACAAAGTTAATATTTTTTTTTACTTATTTTGAGATAAAATTTTGAATTTAAAATTAAATGGAATGTTTTATGAATGTCTATTTATTGGCCGACAACTGGACACGCGACTGAAGGCCGGGCCATAAAATTGGACCATAGCATTTTTTGTAGGATAAAAAGTGAGGGAAAGAAAAGAAAGGAAGCGAGTGACTGGATTTTCATGCATTATTGAAATAACTGTAGAATGTGGACAATGTAGCGAGAAAGCGAGAAGCGAGAGAAAGTTCAACATTTTTTTTAACCTGCTCTGTACTACAGCTTCCCTATAAGAGGGAAACTATAACCGTGCATACATTTAACGAATATGCTTCACTCGTACGTAGTAGGTACATACTCGTACATTCCTATCCACATTTGACTGTCTTTTACACTTTGTCAGAAGAGGATACAGCTAATCGCAAAGCCCCTACGATTTTTTATACTCGAATCTGGATTTAGATTTATCTCTACCTCCGCTCCCTTTGAAGTATGCGCATCGATAGAAGTGTGTCATATTTTAATACGCTTAGCCACATTTGTAATTCATATGAGACTGATAGAGGATGATACGATGAGGCTAAAAAGGAGAATTACTTCGTAATAAAGAATATTTTTTCTGGGAACGCCACTGCTATATTTTATATTTCATTTTATTTATTCTTTTCCCCGCAGTTCATGTGCTTGGGATCACCGGATCAAATACTAATGCTGATACATATATTTAAGCAGATACAGAAACATTTCATACATATTCATACAATGGAATTACTTTTCAGGCATAAAACATAATGAAATAAGATTACTACCCCAGTTTAAACTTTCTCTGGCTCAAAATTTGAAATTTTGAAAGCCACGGAAGCCATAAGGCAATCTTACAGCCCGAATATATTTTTAATTTTTATACTGTGAGCTAAAAGTAAAAGTGGTGAAAGTGCATAACAAAAAGTTTTAGCTCGTAATAAGCTAAAGGTTTGATACAGGTTATTCTAATAAGATTTTTGGCGGAAATTTATGTTTTAAACGGAATTATCGTTCGGGTTTCAAGAAGTGATAAGGTTGAAATTGAATCTTAGATGATGAAAAAAATGGGTTTTACATTTTAATTAACTTGTCCAAATGTCTTTCGTTTGATTTTTACAGTTTCTAAATTTTACTTGGGCCCTTCCGCCAATCTACTGTGACTTTTACATCGCCATGGATGTCGTGTGCAGTACGTCTTCAATTTGTAATCTGGTTGCCATCAGCATTGACAGGTAAGGAGTTCCTTTTAATTTCTTTTACTGCAAGTCATTCGTCGTTGTGCTAACTGATAATTTCTACCTACCGAATCTATACATCACTAAATTATAGCACCGTATTAGTAAAATTAGGACTTTTACTCTGATTATTATTAATGTGAAGCGTTCACTCTAATGTAAATTAGGGGAAACTTTTCGTTTGGAGGAATTTGTCAGACCCCCCCCCCCCCAATCAAATGAAGTGATTGGGATTAGTGAATTACTGAATTACTGAATAACAATGGACTGGCCATTGTATGGCATACACAATAGAGCTTTTAGACCATTCAAGGTTAAATCCATTTGCATCCATTACCATTCCCATATGGAGTGAATTGATTTTGTTTTTCGGGGAAAGATTGATAGGGGAAGCTGAACGGAAGTTCAGTTCAAGTGGCCACTTCCTCATCCATCACGCGGTGCCCCCATTAGAATACATACCCACATACGTACAGACAGATGCAAAGCTATAGGCAAGTATTTAAATGGGAAGGGCACTACATAATATAATCAAATGAGGGGCCAATTCCCATCCCCAAGTAATGCATTATTGCTTTCTCTTCTCTCACTCGATCAGTCTCTCTGCCTGCGTCGCTGTCTGGAGTGGCGACCCAACCGAAGAATTTAGAAATTGCAGTACTAATTGTCTGCCAAATGATGCAAGTAGCAATTTTGTAAGCACTCGATGCAGCCCTCGCCAATGGATGATGGTCATACCAAGCAATTTGGCTGATGGAAATGTCCAAGAGAATTGAAGGACGTGACCGTATCGATTGTCATTTTCGATGCAAACAATGTTATGGGATTGTCGATTGCTTTTTTGTACTGCATCGCCAATACTGTTTACTCCACTACGTCGGCTAAATGGGCGAGTTAACAGTGCGTTTTAAGCAAATGTAGCTTCAATACTGACCTAGAGGTTTTTTAGAGCGGAAAACAGACAGAGTTGAGCGAGCAAGTGAGCAATCAAAACACTTATTTCCAGGTCATCAAGAGCATGTTTGACATATATCGTCTAAAACATCGTTTTTACATAATAGGTTTTAAAACGAGGTATTCTCTACGATGTTTGCTTGCAAACTTCACAAATTCTTTAAAACCACTCTTTTAAAAGACATTTTTTTTTAGAACGTATGATACTTTTGTATATTTAAAAATTAACAAGAATGCTTGAAGCCAACGATTTTAAAACCGACGGGATTTCAAAATGGTGTTTTAAATTAACCAATTCGTTGAAGACGCACTTTGAAAGGATGCTTGTCTGGAAGTTATGTTTCAAAATGGAGAAATTCTTCAAACAAACAAAATAAAAACAACGTTTTTTTAAAGCTTGGCCAATATCTTGGAATAAACAATTCTAAACAAGGTATTTCAAGAGTTACAGTTAGTAGTTAACGAGTTCTTTGAATGCACGCTTTTATAAGCAAGTAGTTTTACAAAAATGTTATTTCCAAACTGACAAATTCTTTTGAAAAAGAGCTTCGCTTAGGAACTGCATTTACAAAACGTTCTTGTGTGTACTTGTATGTACCTGTGTATGCCACATTAATTTTCAAAAACATCCTAGAATCCTAGCCGTATTATGTATGCTGTCCTTCCTGTGGACATCATGTACAAATGTTTAAAAATTGGAAAGAACTGAACGGAAAACTCGGTGCCGAATATCACTATGACGATATTCATATTAAATTTTCCCCTCTTATTCCACTTTTTCCACGTATTTCCTTCACAAAAATAAAAAAGAGGATTTTATAGGACATAATACCGTAGCAGTGTAATTCTAGTCTAAATAAGCTGCACCTTAGATGTTTGTTCTGGTGGAAAGACAAATTCAAAAGACATATTTTTCAGAGTCGAAGAAAAGGGAGTTATTTATTTTCCCAGAATTCTTGGGGTAGTAGAGATGAGCTTACTTATACGATGCTTAGCAAGGTGACTTAAGAAGCAAAATGACAGACGCAAAACATGGTTTAAAACAGTGTTATTTCCGGCTTTGCAAGCATTCTAGTGACATATCATCAGAAGAAGCATTTTGAATTCAATCCATGCAATGCCAGCTTAAAAGGATTTTGACGCAAGTCCCGCTTCCCCTTAGTATAATTTTGACATAAGCCCCAATAACTAACATTTTACCTCCGTTTAAAAAAATCGTCAACATTACTTTAAGTGCTTTTTAAAAATAGTAAAGCTGCTCTTTCCCTGATTCAAATTTTCAAATACACTTGCTCAAAAGTGAGTAAACCGTTGTTTACACTTACTCAAAAGTAGTCAAGACTGCTGTTTACACTTGTTCAAAACTGCTGTTTACACTTGTTCAAAAGTTCCTAGTCAAACAGCTGTTTTCACCTGTTCAAAAAAAGTAAAACTACTGTTTACATTTGTTCAAATGTAGTCAAAACTGATGTTTACATTTGTTCAAGAGTAGTCAAATTACTGTTTACATTTGTCCAAAAGTAGTCAAA
>JAQFZC010006998.1:0-11760 GCA_034695205.1 Dicyrtoma fusca | reverse complement strand
GTCCAAAGTAAGCATGACAGCTTTTCGTTTTATTAAACTGGTTGCAGCAACATCGTTCCACGTCTTATTGACCAGCCGAAAATTGAGCAAGTCAGCTGCGCCCACGTTGTCGAATATCTTGCCAAGAATCTGGAGGAAACAAAACGAAATGTCAAGATTACAGCTATATCTGCACAGTCTGCACTACAATTTGATTATTCGTCTCTTTAGTCGAGTAGGAAGAATAAATGTCGATAATAATTATCATTATATAGTCCTATATGAACCGCACAGCGCTAACCAGTGGGTCGCGTTGTGCTAAATTACTTCCATAATGTGGATAATTTTAAAGAATATAGTTTTAGCTCTCAAAGCCTTTAAAATTAACTACCTAAGAGTTTAAATTAAACTTACTCAATGTGAAATTGTACGCTTACTCCAAATGCTACGTCTATAACCTTACAGCAATTACAATTCTAGTGTCTATTCATGGAAATTAGTGCTTCACGTTTGAATTTGGGAATAAAGCCATTACATTACATTACAGCAAATGTGGCAAGGTAAATGCAGCGCACAACTTTCCTTGGGTCAGAGATGAAAATTTCAAACACGTATGTATAGGCGCATAACGAAAAATGACTTCAGATTAAAAGAGTAATGACTGACGGCTTACCACATGATTCTCCAGAGGATGTTCACCGTTTGCAGTCGCCGCATTGTCCAGTGCTTTTTCACCTCTTTTAAAACGCTTTGCCTTGCCCTTTGCACCAGTAGTTGCCTACAAATTTGAGAAAATAAAGCCGAATATAATTAATATTTAGTGTAAGCCACAAAAACACTATCATCACAATCATCAGTAAAAGCATATTTTTGAACATTTAATGATGATACGTAAAAGACCATTACTGAAAATTTTATCTAACCTAAAACCTAAGAACCTAACGTACTACATAGTATGCTTTTCTTGCTTTAAAATTATGCCTTTTACGAATCAAAATAATGAAGCTTTTTTATGTTTTCTTGGTAACCGATTTTGCTTGGACTTTTTTTAAAAGGTAGGGTAGGTGAGGGTATATTTTATTATCTACTATTTATTTATTTATTCTTATATCTAGGACACCCATCATCCACCGGCAACCGGCGACCGGATAGTTAGAATCCGAAAGTTAGACATTTAAAAACAAACTACGATGCAATGTATGTATACGTTTTACCAATAATCGTCTAACGATAACTAAACAAAATGAGCTAGCGCAATTTTTCAACAGATTAAAAAAGTTACAGATCCATAAATACAACACAGGTAATCGTAATCAAATTACTATGTACATCGAATATCGAACCTCACACAATTCGCCAAGGCTTCAAAAGCCTTCAAGTTCATCCTAATCATTAAGGCTACACTTTGCGCCTTTTCCAATTTTAGTTAGTTTCTATTCTACTGAAAACTCCTGACTATCAACTACCAACTACTGATTTAGTGTACAATCACTTATTGCTGGAAATATAAAGCAACAGCTGAAAAAGTCAATTCTTCATTTTGAAATTACAAAAAATTACTCACCTTGCTTTCCTTCCGTTTACGTTCTTTCGGAGCCTTCATTTCAGATGAGTCTTCAGATAAGCCTTTCATTTTCGATTTTCTTGAACCCGCTAACAAAGGTCAAAAGAGGCCAACAAACTAACAAAGGTTAGCAGCCAGACTAGTCACTGACAGTCATACTTTTAACACTCTCCCCTAAACTGTAAACCATCGACAAACTAACGAACAACTAACCGAAACTTATAATAATAATAACCTTTAACCTTTTGCACTCAAACAATCAGAAACTGAACTTAAAATCTACTATATAATATACTGTCAGTCACTGTCAACTAATAATGACTAAATCCAAACCGTGAGTGCCGAAAATTGACGATCATCACCGTCAACCGACCAGATCGCACTGGCAGCTGCAAAATCAAAGGCTGACTACTCGAATGGGGACGATCGGTGACCGGAAAAAATAATGAAGCGATGAATACTTGAACAGAGAAAACCAGTGCTGCCCTAGACTAGACTTGACTAGACTAGTCGGCCCTTTCAGAAGATTTGACTTGACTTGACTAGACTAGCCGATTTTTACAAAATGACTAGACTAGACTAGCTCATTGACGTCCTATACCAATCCATGTGACTTGGCTAGACTAGGCAGTTAATGTTTAGCAAAGACTCGACTAGACTAGACTAGCCTAGCAATGAAATTTTACTTGACTAGCAAAAATTGTGGGCAGCTTTGGAGAAAATACAGCAAAAGTGCGGTCTGCAGTCAAGCCATTCCTTTTCTTCAATCCTTCGCCTGTTCGGTGGCGGCGTCCATAAATTATCTCGGTCGTAGAAATGGGCCCTTCTCATTCAAGAAACGTCACAAATAATGAAATAAGTACTTTGTTTGTACCCGACTCTCCTTTTATGACCCTTGCTAGGTCACCGGTCACTCGATTCAATTAATGCATGGCATCATTGAATTAGAAATAATTTTATTGATATTTTAAATCGTGCATATAAGGAAACAACACTTTTTGCACCTGGTGAAAACCCTCATCTATAATTATGATTTCAAGATTTGCCTATGCATGTTTCAACATGTTAGTAGCCTACAGGATACAATTAAATGTTTTGCCTTGTTTGAAATACTTTTATTCTTGATGTTGGAAATAGGAATGACACCTAAAGCTTAACATTTAAAATAAGATCAAACTTTTATTTTTGAAATGGGAGAGGGTCCAAAGTGGTTTTTATAAAAATGTAATTTATGAACAATATTTAATTACATGATGTAAGTACATATTATATAGAGGCACCTGTTGCATCCTTGAATGTGACTGGAGACGAAGACAGGAAGACACCTTGTTTCCCCTCTGATTTAACATTTAAGTAGTGTTTGTGCATTATTATTAGATAGTTATGAATATGATGATTTATTATGCATTATGGAAATGCAAATCAGAAATACATGGTAGTTGATGGTAGGACTAGACAGTGGTTACGCTGCAAAATGTATGCTCGGCATATAATAATACGTTTGTAGTGAGCCTAGAATATATACATAGATAGTTATTAAGGATTACATATAATTATATTTTAAACATTTTGTTTTTATATTTCTTACGATCAGTATGACCGGTACTCCATAATATGCACTGGATTGATGGGACGCATTAAACATGAAACATGACTAATTAAACGTATTATTAGTTGTTACTTGATACGTTATACATACATAAATAAAAATGTTTACGACAGGTAGGCTTGAATGATTTACTAGCTACAACTTTGCAAATGACGATTAAGTATTAAAAATCTTTTAAAAATTAATGTTAGCTTAGAAAAGTTTGTTAAAAACGGTTTCCTTATTATCAAGCTGACTGAAAAACATGTTTACCACTAGGGAAGTAATCTAGAAAAATTGGCTGCAAAATAACTGTAACTAGTGTACTCTTTCAATATTCTCGAATTTAAATATTATTGTTATTTTGAGTCTAAGTATGGGTTACTCAGTTTTCTACAGCCGAGGGGGTTAAAAGTGATACTAATCATTTGATTTTGTGTTTTAACAGTATGTGGATGGAGGGATCCTTAAGTTGATCAAACCGTAATCAAAAATGTGCTCATACAGCTTGATATAGCATTCTCATGCGTTTCCAACGGGTCGAGTATAAATGCCATGCGACTTTTCACAATTAAGGTCTCCGGATGGTTCATTCCCCACTTTTGAATCCGTTCTTTCTTAATTTTTTCGTAGACTGCTAGTGCTTCGGGAAGTTGATGCTAGCGTACAGGTGCTTCAGCAATATTTAGCGTTTGATTAAAATTACTTTTATCACTAAATTTTAATATCAAATTATTAGACTTTAATTAGTTGGAAACTTATTACCTATTATAACTATGCATAATATTGTTAAGGTTTCAGCTGGAACCTATAACTTTGTAGGGGTTCGCTGTCTATCGATGTATCTGCATAGTCTATGCACCCACGTAGGTATACACGTGATTACGTACATACGTAGAAGGTAGAACTTTAATCAAAACTCTAAAAATGTTCGTTCAGAGGACTAGCTACCTAGTATAAGTAGTAATGTCAAGACTAAAGTGGATGGTTAAATTATGGATTATGGTTGAGAATACATTATTAAACATAAATAAAAGGAAAGATGAGAATAAATAAATGAGAGATCTCAACGATCAAGAGCAACGTGAAAGTAGGAGTTGAGAGATTGAAATCGTAAAGTAGGTTGGTTTTTATTTCATTAAAAATGTTTTAAGAATAAAGTGTCAATAATGTAAACAATGGATCATCCGTTCATTGAAGGCAGTATTGAAAGGAATAAACGCAGACTTGCAAAGTTGACACAGTAAGCTAATAACTAAAGGACTGCATTATGTCCCAATCCTTTGCAGTGCGAAACATTCCAAAGTTTTGCTATATGAACCACCGAAGATATGTAATGTAAATCTCCGCGTGTCTAACATTATTACAATTTAAGTATACAATCAAAGCGTAAAGTTACTAGAACGATTTCTTGATACCGAGTGATCAGACCATAAAGAAACGGTCTGTTGTAATAAAAAGTACATATAGCTAATTGCTCAGTTTTAAAATTGTAAACCCAACTATAAAATACATACTGCGGATAGCGCACAAAACTTTAGAAAATTAAACTAGAATTTGTATTAACAACGTAGATACTGTGTTCTTACCATGCGATGCCTATATAATTACTTGCTATTTTAAGTAACAAATGACTAAACAACGTAAAAGCTACATAAACATAGGTAAATATGTAATTATACTAATTAACACACTACTAATACTAACAGTAATTTTCACTAACACATAAAAATAAGAACAAAAAATCTATGAAATAAGGGGCATTGACGAAATAATTTGTGGTAGACCAGCCATGTTGACACGAAAAGAAAGCCACGGGCAAAACATTAGACAGCTACCAGTCATCCTCATTATCTTCCTTGAATTTTTCATTAGCGAATTGGACGTAAGGTTTCAAAGGTTCAAATGTACGAGCAATGTCTGAAAATTTAAAAATGTATCAACTTTTAACTGAATACACAGACTTCATTAGAAATACGAGTACGTGTTGAGCATTTGAGGGCTCTGCTTTCAGTTATTTTGTAGATACTTTACCTTTAGCCTTGGATCCGTCGAAATCATACGAAAAAACAACATCCAAGCCTGGGATCTGAGAAAAAGCAAACAACCCGGTGATTTCAGAAATGAAAGGTCTCTTTTGAAAATAGTCAGGCGTTGTTGCCTTCTGCCGGTGGGTGAAAGCCATTTTGAGTCGCTTCAAATCTAGAGGTTGAAAAATGTAAGAAAAACGTTAAAGCGTTTCTTTAAAAAATTATGCTTAGCAACGTCATTGAGCGGTAGTTTACGGGTCTTTACACAATTGACATTACTTATACTGAACTTACTTTTAACATTTCGAATGGAAGGCATAACTTCCAACAGCTCAATATTGACAGTAGTGGAATCCTTCTTAAGACGCTGAAGGTTTTCGCAGGTGTCTTTGCGGAAACCAGTAAAGAATGAATCAGCATTCATAAGATTCATATTGAAACGTACTTCAGCAAATTCAATGGACTCAACTTGAGCTGGAGTTTTCCATACAGCATTGTTCAGTGGACGTTGTGAATTAAAGTTGATGAAAGTTAGTTGTTTGGTATTCGGGAATTTAGCGTATAAAAACGCTAATTCGTGATCACCAATATCTGGCTCCACCACCAAAATTTGGACCGTGGGAATAGGGTCCACTCTTACCCACTGAATTTGAGAACTGTTCCACGCTATCCCATAGTCATCTTCAGGAAAATTGCTTCTCCAATTGTTATTTTGCATTCTAAATACTACCTTTTTCAAATTCGGAAACACTTTTTCCAACACCAGGCCCCGAGGAAAAATTCTTCGACTGTGTACAATATTATCAACGAAAGAAGATCCTTGTTTGTTCCCGAGATAAAGAGTTTCCAGCGAAGGAAGCACTGGGAACTTACACAGCTCAATTCGTGAGAGGAAGGACATTGAACGCAAATCAAGTATTTTCAAACTGTTGGAACTGGAATTCAAGATTTGGGCCAAAGCAATCGTAATGGTTGAATAAGCATTCTCAGGTAATCTATTATCAACATCTCGGTGATAGCAAATAACAAGTCTTTCTAAATTTGGCTGCAATGCAGCCAGACGAGTGTACACACTGTAGTCCAAAAAAGTATATCTAGATCTGAGCGAGAATCCTTTGAGTGCTGACCCTTTCCCTGACCTTTCTAAAGCTCCAACCATTTCAATCGAACAACTGTCTATTCTTTGTAAATTGACAGCTGCTTCCAGCAAATCTTGAAACATTTGTACGCTAATTTGAACGCCAAGTCGAATAACTTTAAGTGATGGTAGGTAAACTGGCCCTTGGCCCGTTGGGAAAAGTTTGACTGACGACGAGCTTCTTGCTTCAACGGAGAAAAAGTTACGAATGTTCAAAGATTCAATGTTTGGCAATTTTTTGAGAAAAAGTGCCTTCAGTATCTTCATTGGTTGTCGAAAAGTCAAATCGAGCTCCAGAACTTTAATTTTTGAGCCAAACAAGTCAAAGAAGCGATCTATATTCTCGTGTTCAAAGTTCCACATCCCAGGGCCAATTTGTAGGATGGTGCAAGGGAATTTCTCAGATCTCTCAATGCAAACGTTCAATGCTGCCATGCCGGAGTACAGTTCAGGCCAAACAAATCCCTTTTTAGACTTAGGTCTAATTACTCGTTTTTTAGATTTTATGCTAGATCCACCAGGAACCGCTGGTCCTACTTCTGGAGCCATTAGCTCTGCTGGAATTGTTTTCTTCGTTGGCTTCCCACCTCTTATGAAGCGCTTGTCCAATGTAAGCTTAACAGCTTTCCGTTTTATTAAACTGGTTGCAGCAACATCGTTCCACATCTTGTTGACGAGTCGAAAATTGATCAAGTCGGCTGCGCTCACGTAGTTGAATATCTTGCTAAGAATCTGGAGGAAACAATAAGCAATATCACGATTATAACACTACAATTTAATTGTCCCCATCGTTTTTTACCTTACATCAAATGTGGCAAGGTAAATGCGCACACAACTTTCCTTAAGTCAGGGATGAAAACTTCAAACATATAATTATAGGTGCAACGAAAAATGAATTTCAAACTACAAGAGTAAAGTCACTGAGATCGTACCAGATGATTCCCCAGAGCGCGTTCATCGCTTGCAGCCGCCGAATCGTCTGGTTTATGCTGAACTCCTTTAAAATGCTTTGCTTTGCCCTCTACACCAGTAATTGCCTAAAAAGTTGAGAAAATAAAGCGGAATATAATTAATATTTAGTGTAAGCCACAAAAACACTATATCAGTTAAAGCTTATTTTTTAGCATGTAATGATGATACGTAAAAGACCATTACTGTAGTTCCCTACATACAATATAGCATAGGTAGGTAGTCACTTTACTACTTCAAAAATCGAACCTCAGGCAATTCGCCAAGGCTTCATAAGCAAAAAAATTTCAAAAGACAAAAACTGTAAGTAAACTATTTTTTAAAGGCAGCACTATTAAAAAATACTATTAAATTTTAAAAAATATAATTTTCCCAAAATAGCACTAAGACTACTTTTTAATGTTACACTTTGCGCCTATTCCAGTTAGTTAGTTTCTCCTGAAAACTCCTATCATCTATTGATTGAGTGTACTATAATAATTTATTATCACTTGTAAAATAAAGCAACAGCTGAAAACGTCAAATCTTCATTTTGAAAATTACATAAAATTACTCACCTTGCTTTCCTTCCGTTTACTTTCTTCGTCCGGAGCAGCTGAGCCGTTCATTTTCAATTCTTGAATCCGCTAACAAAGGTCAAAGGAGGCTAATAAACTAACAAAGGCCCCACTAGAACCCAGACTAGTCAATATTTGAACACTCTTGCCTAAACTGTAAACCATCCACAAACTATCTAACAACTAACCGAAACTTACAATATGCAATAATAATAACCTTTGACCTTTACCCGCAAACAATCAGTACTATCATTAAAACCCACTCTACTGTCAGTCCCTGTCAACTAGTGACTAAATACAAAAATTGACCACCATCGCCTTCAACCGACCAGACCGCATACTGGCAACTGAGAAATCAAAGTCTGACTGAAAATCTTCTTGGACAACCGTGTAACGTTAGACGTTAGATCAGCGTTCCATTGAAAATACTCACAGTTGACAGCGTGTTGTGGCCCTCCAGAGTGAATTTGATTGGAGGCGATCGGTGACCTGGAGAAAATAAAGAAACGATGAACACAGAAAACGTAGCAAAAACGTGCGGTCAGCAGGCAAAGCCTTCCTTTTCTTCAACCCTTCGCATGCTCGGTCCATAAATTATCTGAGTCGTAGAAACGGACCATTCTCATTTAAGAAACGTCGCAAATAAAACCTTTATTTGTACCCATATATACTCCCTTTATGACCCTGGCTAGGTCACTCGTCACTCGTTTCAATTAATGCATGACATCATACAATTAGAAATAATGACATTTTAAATCGTACAAATAAGGAAATAACTCTTTTTGCACTTCGTGAAAACGCTAATCCATAAATTATTATGATTTCAAGATGTGCCGAGGCCTTTTTCATAATATTAGTTACACTAATGGATACATTAAAATGTGTTGCCTTTTTGAAAGACTTTTAATCTGGCTACTGGAAATAGGAATGGCACCTAAAGCTAATTATTTAAAATAAAATTAAACTTTTTCAAAGTTAGAATGGGATGGGGTCCAAAGTGTAAAAGCGTAATTTATAAACAATATTCAATTATAGGTAATTACATGGTACATGTTTCGCCACTAATTGTGGCTGGAGACGCAGACGCCTTGTAGCTTCGCCTCTGATTTAACATTTATGTACAGTGATAGGCATAAGTGAAGATACAACGACTAGTATAAACTTCTTTCTCGTGGTGCCTGCAAGGAATTGCCAGTGAAGCAAAATAAAAATATAAACATTGTTAGAGATCATGTTGTCTCTTAAAGGACCCTTTCCGGGGTCACCTAGTCTATGCTTTCGCGAAAAAATAAAAAAATTGCAAAGCAACGTCTAAAAATACTGGGCAAAAGTCATGATACAAAAATTTATTTTACTTCACAAAATAATGTTTTTCAATATTATTTGGAAATTAATATTTTGTAGCACCACCTTTAGCTGCAATCACGGCTTCTAGACGTCGGGGCATTGATGGCACGAGCTTCCGGGTGCGGGTGCGTTCCGGGCTAATTGCCTCCCGCTCCTCCCGAATTCGGCGCATTACCCCTGATTTGCTCGTAGGGGGCCTAAACTATAATTTTCTTTTTATCTGATCCCAAAAATGATCAATCGGATTGATGTCAAGCGTTTGAGCGGGCCATGGGAGGACATATTTACCTTGTTTTTTTGGAAAAAATATTTTGCCAGTGCTGAAGTATGTTTGGAGTCGTCTTCCTGCTGAAAAACAAAACGCCTCCCCAACCCTAGTTTTGTAGCGGATTGCTTCATATTTTCCTCCAATAGGTTCACGTAGTATCCTGCATTCATTTTGCAGTCAATAAACTTTATTGTCCCTGTTCCAGCAGCAGCCATGGACCCCCACAGCATAACGTACCCACCCCCATGCTTGACTGTCTTCACGATACATATTCCTATCCCTTAGCGATTCCTTCGATTTTCGCCAAACTTTTTGGGCATCATCAGATCCAAAAACGTTGATTTTGGCCTCATTCGTAAATAAAATGGAAAAAGTTTTTGTATAACGTCAAGGCACTTTTAATTTTTTATATTGCTTGAGAATCTAAATAAGGTCTTCATTCCGTCTACCCTGACACGAGCTCCGTTAGTGTATTCTCCCGTGCAGACTTAATTTGGGGTAAATAACTAAATTCACAGAGAATAAAGGAACCGTGTGAGATCTGAGTATGCAAAGCTGATATGAAAAGCAAAGATCTAAATTTTTTTAAAATTGCAATTGTCTAGCTCAAGTTTTACATAAAATACATAATTCATTTTTTAATGTTTTAGCCATTACTACAAAGAGCAATAAGCCCAAGTACAATTAATAATGTTCAGACTACAAATACAAAACGTTGATACTTTTATTCTTTTATTAAAAACACTAAATACATGTTATAATTCAACCGACGAATGCTTCATAGTGGAAATGAAATACATCAGGATTCTGCGGGAGTCTGGATCCAGCGTCTTATTCTTTAATAATTTGATAATTTTATATATTTCGAATTTCGATCTATGTACTACCTACACCGAAGTATGTAATTACGTTCAGAGAACTTAAATCAAAATTCTAAAAATGTTCGTTCACTGGAGGACTACCTACCTAGTATCTGTATTACCGTCAAACGCACTAAAGTGAATGGTTAAATTATGAATTTTAAATGAGAATAAAATATTAAGATGAAATAACTGAAATGAAAGAATAAAAACGAAAGATGAGAATAAATAAATGAGAGATATCAATGATCAACAGCGAAGTCAAAGTACCCGTTGCGTTGAGGGATTGAAATCACAAAGTAGATTTTTTTATTTTTGTTCGACACAAAAATTTCAAAACTAAAAAGTGACAATAAGGTAAACAATGGATCACATCATGTGAAGGAAGTATTGCAAAGAATACACGCAGACTTGCAAATATCTTCATGTTAAGCTAAAAACTCTAGGGCTGTTTCATGTCCGAATCCTTTGAAATGCGAAGCAGTTCAAATTGCTACCTGAATGACCGGAGATTTGTAAATCACCGCGTGTCTAACAATATTACAATATAATTATACAAACAATATGTAGTTATTAGAATGATTTCTTCACTACTATATACACTGATCAGGACTTAACGACAACGGTCTATTGTAATGAACAAGTATAGTTAATTACTCAGTTATAAAGAAATATGTCAAAATATGAAAACTGATTTACGGATAGCGCATAAAACGTTAGAAAATTAAAAAAGACAGATAAGTAGCTATTAAAAACGTAGATACTTTGTTATTACAATGCCTGCGCTTGCTATTTTAAGTAACAAATAACCAAAACATAAAAGCTACATATAAAAGCGTATATATATATATATACGCAACGTACGTAGGCAGGTAGGTAGATTGTAAAAGTAATTTTCACTAACACATAAAAAGCATCATGGGTATTTAAAAAACCACAACAAAAAATATAAGAAATAAGAGGCATTGACGAAATCACTTGTGGCAGACCAGCTATGTTGACACGCAAAGAAAGCCATGGGTAAAACATTCGACATCTACCAGTCATCCTCATTATCTGCCTCTATATCTTCCTTTAATTTTTCATTAGCAAATTGGACGTACGGTTTCAAAGGTTCAAATGTACGAGCAATGTCTGAAAATTAAAAAATGAATCAATTTTTAACTGACTATACGGACTTCATAAGAAATACAAACAAGTGTTAAGCGTTCGAGGACTCTGCTTTCAGTTATTGTAGCTACCTCACCTTTAGCCTCCGATCCGTCGAAATCGTATGAAAAGACAACATCCAAGCCTGGGATCTTAGAAAAAGCAAACAACCCGGTGATTTCAGAAATAAAAGGTTTCTTTCGGAAATAGTCAAACTTAGTTGCCTTGGAGTTCTGCCGGTGGGTAAAAGCCATTTTGAGTCTCTTTAAATCTAGATAGGTTGAAAAATGTAAAAAACAAAAAAGTCTTAA
>JAQFZC010006997.1:0-11760 GCA_034695205.1 Dicyrtoma fusca | reverse complement strand
GTATACTCTATATTTACCGTCATCTTCATCTTATCATCTTCCAACCCGGTTTTTTAAAATTGTTTTCTAATTTACTCCAGTATCGGAGCAGAATACTCTTAAATGAGCTTATTTGCAAAAACTTACGCCGACCTGGGAATAAATTGCTCCCATTTGGGAGTATTTTTTAGTAATTTCAGTTCTGGATCATTTTACGCCCATACGGGATCACTTTCCCTGACTGACATTAATTCAGAAGCCAACTTGGAGCCATAAACAAAAATAACAAACAAATTTTTGTTACACAAATTCTCTTTCGTATACTGAGTCCGTTGGGCTATCTTCGTTGGAGGACAGTGATGACTTTGTTTTATTGTTAATAAAGTTCGTTTTTCTCTACATTACCTGTAATACCATTTGGGGGGGGAGTCAAAGTCTGTAACTCCGCACACTCCGTAAGTCGTACTTTAACTCACTCTTTACCTCACGGGCCATGCATATTTTACCTCACACTCCGTGAGGAACTATGATTAATTATCTAAAGTCATAATGATTTATCGACTATTAAATACTGATTGTAGAACAGCCAATAGTGTGACTACAGGAGGGTCACTAAAGTGACTGCAGGATAATCAACAATGACAGCAGCTGGAAGTGTACTAGGAATGTCTATTTCGAATTTAACATTAAATGGGATAAATAAATCATTTAAAACTCGATAAATCATTGTGACTGAAGATAATTAATTGCAGTTACTTTAGCAGTATGAGGTAATATATGCATGCCCCTGCGGTTACATTAAAGTAAAAGTACGACTAACGGAGTGTAATATATGTATGGCCCCAAGTTGGTTTGTAAACTAATATATCAATCAATCACTATAATAAACAATCAAAGAAAGATTGTAGAGACCTCCCGATTTTGATTAAAATTTTTGTACAATTAGGCTGTTAGAGAGAGAGAACGAGCTAAAGGTTTGTCTCTATTCGGAGTCGATAGTTCTTAATTCCCAAATCCCTAAACTCTTATTAATCTATTAGAGACATCTTTTTGGTCTCGTATACTCACTACTCAGACATTGTTTTTGAATATTACCAGCAGTTAAGGGATCCGGGAATTAAAATACAGCAATAACGAAGTACCTACCTAAACTTGTTATACCGCAGCAAGAAGAAATATAACTGAAGTCGAAAACATACTGGGGAGGTATAGAGAGAACGTAAACTTTTATTTACGCTGACGACACCATAATGGTGTTTGCCTTAAAGACACAGTAGAATCCAGACATTTTGTATAAGTTACATTTAGCTTTGGAATTCATTGTAGACAAGTATGGTTGGAAGAGTTAAGATACCTATATTATATGTGATTATGTGCAATTCTATATATTGGAGCCCCGGATTATGGTTCCCCTGGCACCCACTAGTAGACCGATGACTTCTTCTTTCTCTAGATTACCTACCTACTTATTACTTACTTATTATTATACTTATTAATAGGTAAAAGAAATAATTTTGGTAGAGAACATACGAGACCAATGTTAAAATCAGGGATGGGTATTGATATCCGGATTGGTTTTCGTATCGGTATTCAATCCGAATTCTGGAAGTATCTGTAATCGTATTGATATTGGAAAAGACATAAGTCCAACTTTCGTATCGGTATTCGTATTCATTTTTGCTTACGCATTTTAATTCGTACTTATTTTGTCGAATATTTTTCCGATACATTGTGCACCTGTTTTAGTTTACTGTTCAGCTTCATAATAAGGGCATGAAAATACCGAACATTTTGAATTACCGAAAATACTGATAGGTAGGGTGAAGGTTTGCAATTGTGCCTTATTGTGCCTTTTTTACCCAGTGTCAAATGTCAATCGACACCTGACATATACTAAATGGGAAGTCCAGTACCCGAAACTTCAAAACGAGGTGTGTTCCACTTCGGTTGACCATTGACACTGGATAAAAAAGACGGGGCGACCACAATTTCAAGAATTCACCGCACCGAAAATTTTACTCGCTGTTAGCAAACACTGAACAAGAAATTCAATTAGGTATATTAAAATGGATTTTTAAAATTATTATTAGGGTAGGTGCACGTGCACGTAATTGTAATAAACACTTAAATGTGATAATTCATCTGTATTGTTAGAAAAACTCGATGGAATCTTCTGCCTGTTTCATTTTTTATAAAAACAACCGTTGAGAACATTGTAAGTTTGTGGTCAAAACGGTTTGAAAACGAGTGCTTAGTACGATAATTATCACATTTAAAATGGAGAACTTCAGTAATCGACACCGACTTTTCCCAATAGAAAGGGATTTTCAGCTTGTATTTTTTTAATGATAGTCTACCATTAGTGAAGTCCATTATTGGGTATAATAGAAGTTTTCACAAACCCCCCACTAGGGGTACAGAGAATTTTAAAGTTAGGGAAAAGGGCCTTTTGGTCACAGTGTCTCTGTCCGGAGGAGGTCAAAATGTCAACCGATTGTGATGAAAATTTTTGAGGTAGTCGGTAGAAAAATATTAGGGCCATCTTTTGCACTAAGCCCTAATTTTAAAAATAAACCCAAAAACAAATTTTAAAAAGTCAAAATTTTGAAAAAAAATAAAAATCCGCATTTGTACTCTAAATTCATCCAAATTAGTTTTAAAATGTGCAGAAACAGATTTTAAAACATTTTTGTCCCTATATTTTGTTTTCATTTGACCCTTTAAAATATATTTTAAATGGATTTTTTAAAGCTGTCCTTGACAGGCCTTCATACAAAACCTCAATAAGGTTTCCCTTTCTATCGGGAAAAGTCGGTGTCAATTACTGAGATCTTAAGTGTTTATCACAATTACGTGCACCTACCGTATTTGTTACATTACTGTGTGTATAGCTGAGCTTTTGAGTGATGAATATAATAACTAAGCAGATATCTACATTTAAATATAATGGCTGCACATAGGTAGGTAAGTAAAGATTTTAACTTTTAAGTCGATGATTAATTGACCTAAAATATGCACGTGCTATATAACAAAGCATGTTAAGGGTTTTAACTCGAAGTCCACTTCGAAGTTCAGTAAAAACAATTTCAGCAGTTGAAAAGTCTCTTTCTGGTTCTGCAAGACGAATGCGTATTTTGATTAAAAATATGGTATACCGTAAAGCATCAAATTGTGCCCCGGGCACTTATTTAAAATTCGAGCTAATACCCCTGGCACAATTAAAGACCCGGGCTTAATTAGGAACCCGAGTACTAATGCAATTGCAAACATTCACATAACATTTCATTTTCGAAGTCTTATATTTAAAAAATATTTAATGCATATTTTACAAATCAATACTTTCCCTTATTAAACAGACAAGGAGTAGGATAATTGGTATTTATAAAGACTAAAATTACTGGGGTAAAAATACTTGACAAGGGCAAAAACTTAGGCAGAGAGGTAACATTATACTTTCGAATCTTCGTTTCCTGTTGCCTCCAACCTCGAGTGCTACTATGGTCAACATTGAACTCTAGTTGTTTTCTCAGCAAAACTACTTTTAGCGGAATCTACTGCTTTAATTTCAAAAGCAAATGATCTCTCCGTTCCAAAAAATATCATGCCACAATTTCCAAAAATGTTATCCGACAAAGAAATGATAGAACCGTTACGAGTCTGTAAATATTTAGCGCTTAGGGCAGGTGTGTGTAAAATACTTACTTAAATGTAATAATGTATCGTTTTAGTTAGAAAAATTCGATTTAATCGTCTGCCTATTTCATTTTTGATTCAATCAGCCATGGATAACATTGTGTGAAATCTGTAACGGGATCGGCTAGAAAGCGAGTCCCTAGGAAGAGTGTATAACATTTACGAACACCTACCCTACTCTATAAAAGTGTGCATTTTACAATGCGATAAATATGAAATGCCACCTTTTAATTCAAAGAGACCTGGGACCTATTTAGTGCTTTACGGTATTTTATTTTCCAAGTCGGAATATCCGTATCTATATCGGTATTTTGTGAATATATTTCAAATGTGTTGGTGCATTTGTATTTCGAAATACAAATCCATTCGTATCCGTGTTGGTATCGAAATTCGGTCAAAACCACATAGGTACCTATTACAATCGGTATCGGTAGTTCGGTACTAATATTTTTGTAATACCCATCCCTGAAGCCCACACTACAGACCTACACCCGAACACAATCCCACAAAAACGCAAAACTTGTTAGTAATATATCTGTGAAACAGAACAACCACACTTATATATACAATCAAAAACTGGAGGTTCAAGTATGTTCTATTACGAGAACTATGCATTCCGTTCTTTAATACTATTTCTGTACTTAGCACCTAACTAGACATTCATAATTTTTTCATACGCAGGCACTGTATTTCAGTGAAAATTGATTACAAAAATAGCACTAAATGTACCAATAATGAACTTGCGGATTAATGCGGGTTATTATTGTTATTAATGATGAGGAGAAATACATCCGTTGTAATTTAGTTTTAAATGGTTTGACGTGCAAAATCAATAACAAAATAAATATTTCCTAGCTTGTAACAAGTCAGGTACTATTACGAGAACTACCTATGATTTCCGCTCAATAATACTATTTCTGTACTTAATACCTAACTAGATCATTATTTTATTATACGCAGGCAATGTGTTTGAGAAAAAATTGGTTACAAAAACAGTAGTATTAAACTTACCCATTAATGAACTTCCGGATTGTGAATGATGAGGATTAAACACTTCCGTAGAGATTTAGTTTCAAAGAGGCATTAAATTAAAATGTTTGACGTGCAAAATCAATGACTAATTTTTGCCTAGCTTGTAAGACTTGAGACTTTTAGTCAGACAAGCTGCCAACGGCCAATTTTTAATACTGGCTACTTCTTCTACCTGGGTGTTAGTTCAGGGCTAAAGTTCCTTCGATATACTTTTGGGGAGTCGGAGTTTAAAGGCAAGGTGGCGCGCCCACGGCACTTGCACTGGAACAACAAGAAGACACGTTCCGCGCCAAGTTGAAGTTTTGAACTCAAACCACAACGACAGCAGTAGCAGCAAATTCTTTTTATTTCAATTACACATAAATAATAATAATACGTAGTAATATTATTGTTTTGTTTTGTGGGTAGGATCCCGATATCCCGAAGGATTGAGACAGTTCTCTTCAGTTTCCTCAAAAGCAGTATTTTCCATTCCAAGGCTTTGCCCTTTAAAAATACAGCTCTAATGTATCCAGATTATTCTTGATTTATTAACACTAACAATTACACTTGTTACACGTTCTGTTTTACTGTTCTTCACTTCACTATTAAGTTGATTCCAGTGTGGCTCTTTACGCTAGGTGAAGAAATGTCAACAGGAGTTGGTTTCCACTCTTGAATTTATTAAGAGGGACGCGTGCCTGCCTTTCGGTATTTATTTGTTTATGTTAAGAAAGTCGGCAGTGTTTACGTTATGTAGGTTTGCCCCCCCCTCGTCCCCCCAAATCAGCTAAGTCGCGCAATCAAGTTACAATTTGTTTGATACAGCATTTTGTCCCGAACCTAGTCCAGTACTCAATTTTTAAATCGGTGTAAAAATACAATAGTTATAGTAGTAAACGTCCTAAATGTGGTCACTTTCATTTTTGTCGAACTTCAGCACTCGCTATCTTTTTACCAGGTGGGTAAGTGTTTAGTTATGCTGTACATACCAAAATGCTCGCCAGACATTAGTTAATTGTTATTGTTGAAAAACATTAATAGCAGTTGTTGTATTAAACTGCGTGAAGGACATCTTGTCAAATAATGGGAGTCACAGAAATCAGGAAATTACAAATGGGCCCTAAATGTGATCACGCCAAAAACCAAAAGATTTCGCTGCAAATTAGGGTTGTGGGTGCTCGTAAGTATTATTCTGCATTTTATGAACACTTTGCACAATTTTTTATACTACTCGCACTCTTGCGACAATAAACATAGTTCAGCTTCAAGCGAAAATTTTGAAATTCGTAACTGCATTTTTTGCGATTTTTCCAAAAATTTAACCGAAACGGAAACCAAAATAGTATAATTAAGGACGCAATAACTTTTACAAACACCGGCGTAATGTTTAATAACAATAATTTCAATTTATTGTGCAAAACATTTAATATTAATGGAGTTCTTTTCTCGAATTACATACATTTTGTAATGTAATTATATAGGGGAATATGCGTCACACTTTGCTGCCAAAAATATCATTTGTCAGTCGTAGGTAACAATAAACATAAATATATTAAGCGCCGCGCCGTTATAATATTGTTCAAACAGAAAATATGTAAAGTATTTTGACACCTCTTACCGTGTTCAAATGAGTGAAACGGGGTAATCACATTTAAGACCTTAACCCTATTTTTCGGCTGTTTTCTTTTCGATTTAATTTGCCAGCAACAACAAAATATAAAATCATGCACTTCGTTTTAAAATAATAACTAAAGCACCTGTCTACATTTGACTATCTTCAGCGAAAAAAAAAGACTCGTCTAAAACCAAAATATTAGAAATTGAGTTGAGCCATTTTGAATTTTAAAAAAAGTTAAAATGGAAAGGCGACGTCGAATTTTTACACATTCACTTTTGTAAGCAGGAACTTGAAAATTTTACTGTGAGAAGGGGAGTGTGTAGGCTTTCAATTGAACCCGAATTCAAATTTTTGTAACAACTGGTTCAAAAATGACAGCCAGTGACCACATTTAGGGACAGTTCGCATATAGGACGTTAGTAGTAACAAGTAAACATACCTACCCAAATGCGCAACCCCGATTCAAACTAAAATTATGTTGGTGATAGGCTTTACCCTAACTATTAGGGTATACGGAAATGAAAACGTGAAAGCGTATACAGAAATAAAAACGGAGCGAAGTAAAGCATTCAGGAAAAAATCGGGATAAAATAGGGTATAGAAGATTGAAGACGGGTTCAAATAGGAAGTGATAGGATAAAAGCTTGAAAAAAGTATTTTGAAAAGAATGCAAGCAAATGACTGAAAACTGGACAAAATAGAATACGGAGGATTAAAAACCATTTTAATAGTAGCAATTTGAGTGAGCACGATACACACATGGTTGAAAACAGGTTAAAATAGAATTGAAAATAGGAACAAATGCGATTAGCAGAGTTAAAATATTATTATTACTTTACACATTTTTAATAAGTATGTAATTATTACAATCCGATAAAGAAAATAATATTACCGGAAGGGTAAGGGTAGCTGATATTTGATATTAACCGACGATTAAATTGTTGGCGGGCTCATGTGCAAACATGTTTATGCAACATGCAACTACGGTGTTATGACCACCGTGTTGTGACTTCCGCAATTTTGGCGGCGGTATTTTGTTAAAAACCCAAAGTTGGGTGCCATTACATGCGTACATGTTGATTTGCTCATACTAAATTGTACAACATGAGTTTTTAAAACATTTATTTCCATGAAGTTTTTCCTGTACCTCATCACTAGCCTATCAATATCGCTTGTTCAATTTTGGTGTAATATTTTAATGATATAAATAATTACAATAATTTCGCTGACGCTGTGCGGTGCACAGTTGAATACATTTCTTCGAATGAATATTATGTATGAAAATAAAGGCATAGTTTGTACGGAGAATATTCCCAGGGGGAATAGTTCAGAGGGCAGTAGCACGTAATGGTAATTATCCCGAGGGGAAAGATCATAAGGGGAATGTGGTCCAAGGGCAATATTGGACAAGGGGAATGTTGCATAAGGGCAATAGTGCACAAGGGGAATGTGGCCCAAGGGCAATAGTACACAAGGGCAATGTAGCAAAGGGCAATAGTGCACAAGGGGAATGTAGCAAAGGGCAATAGTGCACAAGGGGAATGTAGCATAAGGGCAATAGTGCACAAGGGGAATGTGGCCCAAGGGCAATAGTACACAAGGGCAATAGTGCACAAGGGGAATGTAGCAAAGGGCAATAGTGCACAAGGGGAATGTAGCATAAGGGCAGTAGTGTACAAGGGGATGTAGCATAAGGGCAATAGTGCATATAGGGAATGTGGCCCAAAGGCAATAGTACATAAGGGGAATATGACACAAGGGTAATTAGGCAAGGGGAACGGGGAAAGGGCAATGGGACAGGAGGTACGGGGCAGTCACCCGTTTAGTAAAGTGGTCCACTATTCAAATTATTCAAACATACAGTAATTTTTGGCGACGACAGACACATGCAAATCAAATGCTAATATAGATAGTAGAAAGCTTAGCTAAAGCTAAAAGCCTATGAAACGTCTGAAGACTGCTGTACTTCTCAGCTTTATTTTACAATCTTTTACTTATTGAAAATAACCTATGTAGGTAGGTACCTAGGTTGAAGGCTTGCAATTGTGGTAGCTGTTTTTTTCAGTGTCAAAGGTCAGCCAAGATCTCACATAGATTTTGTGGGAAGGGAAATCTCCGAAGATTTAAAAACAAATGTGTTCGATTTTGATTGACCGTTGACACCGGGAATAAAAGAGCATCACAATTACAATTATTGTAAGAAAACCACAATTACAGCTCTTCACCCAATAAGCTGTTGTTCGTTTCGTGGATAAAATTCCAAGAAGTGCCTTTAATGGATTTGATCTTCACTGCACTGTGTGTATAGTGAGTGTGTCGTAGTTGCCTTTGTAAGTACCTATACGTGATATTACACATTCAAAATTGAAACTGTTGAAATTGCTGCATGCAAAAACATGCGCTTCAATGAAAAAGAGCTTATATCAATCGCCCAGAAAGAGGCGGACTTGACGGGAAGATTACAATATACTCAGTACAAAGGACCACCTGGGACGTACAAAGCAGTCGGTAACGGTAAGCTATAATTTATATTTTGTATTTATAAATTAATTGACAGACACGCTTACAATAACACTGCTATGTCAAAACTCGCAGAATATCTAGGTACTACCTAGTGTTTAGTCCAGTTTTGTGGTAAAAATAAAAGCTTAACAATTGACTTTAATCCTAGTTTTTTAAAATTAGTTTTGCCATTAATCCAGCTAGAAATGGGCCGTATTAGCGCAGTCTTTCTTAAACCAGAATTAAGTTGAGCAATAATTACTACTGGCATAAGCTCTTCCTCTGGTGACCCTGATGCAATTGCATCACGAAATGTAATTGTATTTCCATAATATTTAGGTTTTTGATACGTATTCGCAAAGGTGTGTTTGGCGAATGCAGTCAATATGTTTAAGTTTGGGAAAAGTCTGCCTTTTAGGGATATAGAGATATTGTCAAAAACTAAAAAAAATGAGTGCTAAAAATTTCACGTAAAACGTTTACCACAGTTTGCAGAGAAAGTAAAAGATTATGGCGCGTTCTATTATTAAGCTTAGATGGTCTACTTTTGCTTAAAAAAGTTGTGTACCGAAGTACATCTTTTAGACTTGCCAATATGGTACTGGTCCGATATTGGCACGATACTTTGGGTTTTCCTGGGATGTGCCTCACGTGGCTCAAAAGCTGTGGTGCCAAGAGGAAAAACAAAAATTGGTGAACAATGTAATTTTTATCAAACTTCTGTGGGTCATACTGCCGTTGGTATGGGAGATACGGGAAAACGTTACATTACGTTACATTGTTAACTTAACATAACGTTACATTGTCCAACTTGGTAATGCAACGGAAGAACTAGGGCTGCGTTTACTGGACACAATGAAACTACCGGTGGACTCTTTCACCTATATTAGTGATACCAATGGCAGTAGGTCTTGGATTGATCATGTGATAGTGAGTGAGCATCTTGTGACAACAAGTGATGTGCTGCTGAGTACGGCGTCTCCAAGTGTTCACCTAGCCATGGTCACCACTATCCAGGCAATGCATAAAGGCAGATTGCAGGCTAGCAACGCCACTGTCAGAAGGCTTAATCGTGCCCCATATCTATAATTAAAGTATGCCCGGAGTAATCCCTAATTAGCAAGCGGACTTGGTGGCCAAGAAGGGTCTGGAAACCAACAAATAATTAGTACCGTAAAGCACCAAATAACTCCCCTCCCTCAAATAACTCCCCCCCCCTCAAATAACTCCCCCCCTCAAATAACTCCCCCATATGCCTGCAGGAATCTACAAATAACTCCCCCCTTCAAATAACTCCCCCCTTCAAATAACTCCCCCTTTCAAATAACTCCCCGGGTGCCCAAGTGAGTGTCTAGTGGCTTATGCCCATACTTCATACGCTATATTGTAATAGGTAACTTCCCCCTTCAAATAACTCCCCCTCCTGCAAATAACTCCCCCTTCACTGAGTAGTTTTTGTAAATAACTCCCCGGGGAGTTATTTGGTGCTTTACGGTAAGCAAGTTTACCGATTGTGTGAACAGTACAACTTTACGCCATTCTGTCCTCACGCGATTTTGTCCACACGCCATTGTGACTACGCTATTTTGTCCACGCCATTCTGTTCACGCGATTTTGCCCGTACGCCATTGTACCCACGCGATTTTGTCCCACGCCATTTTGGTTACGCCATTTTGTCTCGTTACCGTTTGCTATCTTCGGTTTTTTTAAAACTCGCGATGCAGCGCGCAATTCGGGGATGAAATTTGAAAAAAGCTTGGCCGTTTAAGGGATAACTGAGCAATATTAATTTGATGTAGTTTAACGGCTATTCTGACCTGCCACCAGACGTTGTTCTCGTTCTCCAGCTCCCGTTCCTTGATTAAACCTCTCTTTGTCATGATCCTGATTACTCTGCATCCTTCCTTGACATTTTTCTTTAGCGGGAACGACTGTTGCGGAAGCTACTCTTGAAGTATTTTGATCAAGAGGCATCGGGACAGCTGAATGACTTCTCATGATGGCTGATTGCCGGTGTCTTTTCATTATAGAATAACGCTGAAATTGAAATGCCAGAACTAATGTAACATCAAATTGATCAAATCATAAAACAAGTAGGTACTCTGAATGGTTCTCGGTAACAACTTCGAAAACTATATCTTCGAAAGACTATATCTTCCAAAACAATATCTTGGAATGTCTATATCATCGAAAACTATATCTTCGGAAGACAATATCTTCGAATGACTATATCTTCGAAAGCTTTTTCTTCGAAAAATACATCTTCGAAAACTCAATATTCCAGAGACTATATCGTTGGATACGTCATTTTCCAAAGACCAGATGTTTGAAACCGATTTCTTTGGAAATTTTTTTTACAATTCCAAGCCTTCCAATTTTCTATTGTGTACCTTCCATACGATTAATACACCTTTTATTTTAAAAAGGAAGCAAAATATACGAACACCCTGTCGTTTAGGAGTTAATTAATTCATGTAGGCAGACCTTGTTAAATACGGTTTTAAAAATTAGTTATTTTATTCCATTAGGCAGTAATGTACAATTCGCACTGGTTGCTTTTTCCAATTTGCCAGACAAGAAGTAGATGCCACATTTTGAATTGATGTGTTCTAAAATTGTGAATAAAGTTACTACTTTTGTTATAATAATCATTGCTTTCTGTCGTGGTTCACTATTATTTGGAAAACAGATTAAATACTACCTGCTGAAATTAATTACATAATAATCTTGCACTTCAGGCTGGCGATTATTATTAAATTGTCGAAATCAGAAACTAGTCAGTGACAACACAGTATTTTATGGTCGTTGTCGTTAATACAATTGCCTACACAAAAATTGTTCCATAAACTAAGCCTAGGTTGAGAAACTATACAATTCACTGACTTATTGGAATTTGGAATAACAAAATAAATATCACAAAATGAGTGCGGGCCTATTTTACGCAAGTTCAGCTG